>WNWK01009528.1:0-76048 GCA_009830355.1 Cherax destructor
TATATATATATATATTATATATATATAATATATATATATATTATATATATATATATATTATATATATATATGTCGTGCCGATTAGGTAAAACTTGCGATTTTGGCTTAAATAGCAACGCTCACCTTGCCATATAAGACAAGTGAAAATTTGTGTATGCAATAATTTCGCCAAAATCATTCTGAACATAACGAAAAAAATATATTTCATTGTGTTTGTTTATTATTAAATTAATGTTAACGTATCTAAAATATATTTAGTTGGGTTAGGCTAAATTAAATTGAGCTTGTTGTAATAAGGTTAGGTAGGTTTTCAAAGTTTCTCTTGGTACAAAATTATAAATTTTTACATTAACATAAATGAAAAAAATATATTTTTAAACGTATAAGAGAAAATTTTAGAAAGGACTTAATTTTAGATGAGTTCTTGCTAATTGACCAGTTTTACCTAATCGGAACGACATATATATATATATATATATATATATATATATATATTATATATATATATATATATTATATATATATATTATATATATATATTATATATATATATATAATATTTACACCACACATTGCCCTTAGACAGGACACCTCCACTGCCTCCAGCTGCCTCCTCACTACAGCATTTACAACCCAAGCTTCACATCCATATAAGATTGTCGGTACCACTAAACTTTCATACATGCCCTTCTTTGCCTCCATGTATAACATTTTTTGTCTCCACAGCTACTTCAACACACCACTCACCTTTTTCCCTTCATCAACCCTTCATAAACCCATCCGCTGACAAATCAACTCCCAGATATCTGAAAACATTCACTTCATCCATACTCCCTCTCTCCAATGTGATATCCAATTTTTCTTTATCTAAATCGTTTGATACTCTCATCACCTTACTCTTATCTATGTTCACTTTCAACTTTCTACCTTTACACACCCTCCCAAACTCGTTCACTAACCTTTGCAACTTTTCTTTAGAATCTCCCATAAGCACAGTATGTTTAAATACAGTGGACCCCCGGATTCCATCATTAATTCGTTCCAGAATGCTGCTCAAGCGCCGTTACCGAACGAATTTGTTCCCATAAGGAATAATGTAAATTAGATTAGTCCTTTTAGACCCCCAAAAATACACTTACAAAAGCACTTACAAAAATACACTTACATAATTGTTCGAGTTTAGAGTAGTACGAAATCCGGGGGTCCACTGTATATTAACCCTTTCGGGGTCGGTGCTGTACTAGTACGTTTTACGAGCAGGGGTTGGTGCCGTACTAGTACTCGTAAATTCTAGTGGCTTCAAATTAAGCAGGAAACGGCTGGTAGGCCTACATATGAAAGAATGGGTCTATATGGTCAGTGTGTGCAGTATAAAAAAAATCCTGCACCACACACTGCATAATGAGAAAAAAAAACCTCTGACCGTTTTTTTTGTTTAAAACAGCGGCTTTGCAGTCTATTTTCATGTGGTATTTAATGATGTATTCTCGTTTTCTTGGTCTCATGTGATAGAATGGAAGATATATTACAGAAATAGAGATGATTTTGATTGGTTTCACAATGACAAGTACCTTGAAATTGAGCTCAAAGTAGCGAAAATGTTCGATTTTCGCCGATGTTCAAGAGTAAACAAATCACACCATGCGTCCAATACACATCAACTGGCGAGTCTTATATTCTTGCACAAGTGCGCTGATATTATTTATACAATTTTTACAATGATGCAGTTGTATACATAACAGTAAATCTTCTATTTTTTGTGAGAATAAAAATTCAAAACGGAAAGCAAAAGTAATGTAAGAGGGGCCTGGAGACGTGACTAATGAACAGAGAAGATGTTATTTTAGTGCCAGGAATGTCTGCCTTGTTTATTCTGGACCCTATTTTGAAATTGGCATCGTTTGAAATTTGTGTGAAATTGGCCAAATTGTGATTTTCTGACCACTATTTTGGGTAGTTGAAATTGGTAAATAGGCGGTTTCTTGTACTCAATCAATAGAAGAAATGGAGTTCTAGCGAAATAGCTATGATTTTAGTGGACTGGAACATTGGAATTGGCCAAAAATAGGGCTCAAAGTGGGTGAAATCACCTATGCGTAAACATCTTCGAGACCGATAACTTCGCGAGAGCATAATTCCGTAAGTTTTCATTCAAATTTCAAACTTTTGATGTTGTTATGATCGGAAAAAGATTCTCTATCATTTCATAAGAATTTTTTTTTTCCAAAAAATTTTCGACCCTGAGAACGTGTTTCCAAGAAGGCCTGTCAACCCCCAAAGGGTTAAACAACCATGGAGACATTACACATCCCTGGCTAAGACTTACTTTTACCAGGAAGTAATCTCCCTCTCTCCTACACACCCTAACCTGAGCCTCACTGTCCTCATAAAAACTCTTTACAACATTTAGTAACTTACTACCTATTCCATACACTTCCAACATCTGCCACAATTCTCTCCTATCCACTTTATCATATGCCTTTCCTAAATCCATAACTGCAATGAAAACTTCCCTACCTTTATCTAAATACTGTTCACATATATGCTTCAATGTAAACACTTGATCTACACATCCCCTACCCACTCTAAAGCCTCCTTGCTCATCTGCAATCCTACTGTCTGTCTTGCCTCTAATTCTTTCAATAATAACCCTACTGTACACTTTACCTGGTATACTCAGTAAACTTATTCCCCTATAATTTTTACAGTCTCTTTTGTCCCCCTTCCCTTTATACAAAGGAACTATACACACTCTCTGCCAATCCCTAGGTACCTTCCCCTCTTTCATACATTTATTAAACAGAAATACCAACCACTCTAACACTGTATACCCCCCAGCTTTTAACGTTTCTGTCATGATTCCGTCAGTTCCAGCTGCTTTACCCTCTTTCATTCTACGTAATACCTCACGTACCTTCCCTACACTCTCATCCTGCTCTTCTTCACTCCTAAAAGATGTTATACCTCCCTAGCCAGTGCATGAAATTACCGCCTCCCTTTCTTCATCGACATTTAAAAGTTCCTCAAAATATTCCCACCATCTACCCAATACTTCCAGCTCCCCATTTACTAACTCCTCTACTCTGTTTTTAACTGACAATTCCATTCATTCCCTAGGCTTTCTTAACTTGTTTATCTCACTCCAAAATTTTTTCTTGTTTTCAGCAAAATTTCTTGACAGTGCCTCTCCCACTCTTTCATCTGCTCTCCTTTTGCACTCTCTCACCACTCTCTTCACCTTTCTTTTACTCTCCATATACTCTGCTCTTCTTATAACACTTCTGTTTTGTAAAAACCTCTCATAAGCTACCTTTTTCTCTTTTATCACACCCTTTACTTCATCATTCCACCAGTCACTCCTCTTTCCTCCTGGACCCACCCGCCTATAGTCACAAACTTCTGCCCCACATTCTAATACTGCATTTTTAAAACTATCCCAACCTTCTTCAACCCCCCCCCCCCTCTACTCATACTTGCATTAGCCCACCTTCCTGCCAATACAGTGAGCCCCCGGTTTTCGTGATTAATCCGTTCCAGAGGGCGTCATGAACACTGAATATCACGAACTCCGAATCTATTTTCCCCATAAGAAATAATGGAAATAAAATTAATCTGTTCCAGACAACCAAAAGTATTAAAATAAAATATTTTTGTACATTAAATATACATTAAATTACACAGAAAACAATGAGAAATGATTAAATATAGTACAATAACATGTCACTTACCTTTATTGAAGAGTTGTTGATGTGTGGAAGATGGGAGGAGGGAGAGGATGGAGTAGTATGCTAGTGTTTGGAAGGGAAATCCCTTTCCATTAACACTGCAGGTACCAAGTTCTTTTCTGGGGTTACTGGCCTTTTTCTTTTAATGCCACTAGGACCAGGTTGAGAGTCACTGGACCCCACTCTAACCAAAAATCTGTCCAGGGAGCTCTGTGTCTGGCATTTCTTTAAAACATCCCTGAAATGGAACACCACATTGTCATTGTACAGGTTGCCAGCACGGCCTGCAACAGCTTTGTTAGGGTGATATTCATCCATAAAGCCTTGCACATTAGTCCATTTGGCACAGATCTCCCTAATCCTTGAAGAAGGCACTTTCTTTCATCTCTGTTCCTACTCCTCCTCCTCTGAATCATTTTCCTGAACTGTGATCTGTTGTTGCTGTTGAAGCTCTTGCAGATCTTCAGTGGTTATCTCTTCATTGTCCTCCTCCACGAACTGTTCCACATCCTCGGTACAAACATACAACCCCATGGACTTGCCCAGTTCCACAATTTCTTCCACAACAGGCTCAGGCTCAGGGTTCTGAGGCTCAGCCCCAAAACCTTTTAAATCCCTCTCTGGGACACAGTCTGGCCACAATTTTCTCCAGGCAGAGTTTAAAGTCCTGGTAGTCACTTGCTCCCATGCCTTACCTATAAGGTTTACACAATGCAGGATATGGAAATGATCTTTCCGAAAGTGTTTTAGGGTCATATTCATGTCTGTGGTCACTTCAAAGCACTTTTGAAACATTGTTTTGGTGTAGAGTTTTTTAAAGTTGGAAATGACCTGCTGGTCCATGGGCTGGAGGAGAGGAGTGGTATTATGGGGCAAGAACTTCACTTTGATGAACTTAAAATCCTTCACCATTTGTTCTTCCATGTCTCGAGGATGACAATTAGCATTGTCCATTATCAGGAGGCACTTAAGTGGCAAATTATTTTCCTTGAGATATTTCTTCACACTGGGGCCAAACACTTCATGAAACCAGTCAAAGAATATTTCCCTAGTGACCCATGCCTTATTGTTAGACTTCCACATCACAAACAAATTAGCCTTGGCGACACTGCATCTCTTAAATGCTCGGGGATTTTCAGAGTGATACACCACTAAAGGCTTCTTTCATAGCCTGTCTTTCATAGGCTTGTGTCTTGGCAGTGCCTTTTCCTCCTGTGTAATGAAGATCCTATTTGGCATTTTCTTCCAAAACAGGCCTGTTTCGTCACAATTGAACACTTGTTGGGGGTGGAATTCTTCAGCCTCTATGTACCCCTTGAATTCATTCACGTAATTTTCAGCCGCACTTTTGTCAGAACTGGCTGCCTCACCATGCCTCACAACACTATGTATGTCACTACGCTTCTTAAATCTGTCAAACCAGCCTTTGCTGGCTTTAAATTCATTCACTTCAGCACTCGTTGCAGGCATTTTCTTAATGAGATCATCATGCAACTGCCTTGCTTTTTCAGATATTATCGCCTGTGTAACACTATCTCCTGATAAATGTTTCTCGTTGATCCACACCAACAATAACCTCTCCACTTTTTCCAGCACTTGAGATCTCTGTTTTGTGACCATACTTGCACCTTTCGCAACAACAGCGTCCATGAGTTCCTTTCCCTTGGCCACAATGGAAGTGATGGTTGAATGGGCTTTGCCATACTGCCTGGCCAGCTCAGACACACGAACTCCACTTTCATATTTTGCAGTGATATCCTTCTTCAATTCTACCGTATTTCTGACATTCTTGACCACAGGCCTGGCACTAGAAGCTTTCTTTGGGCCCATGGTGGCTTATTTAGCAGTTGCAAGCACTAAAAACACTGGAATAATGACAATATACTATATGGTATGAATGCGTGAGTGGCGTGGATGGTGGTCGCTCGCTGGTAAACAATAGCACACTGACGCTGTTCGCTGAATCCGAGCGGATTCGCGAACACCGAACCAAAATTTTCGCGAAAAAACATCACGAATACCGATTTTCACGAACTCCGACGTTCACGAACTCCAGGGGTTGACTGTAGTTGCTTATATCTCACCCAAACTTCCTCCTTCCTTAGTTTATACACCTTCACCTCTCTCTTACTTGCTGTTGCCATTTTCCTTTTGTCCCATCTACCTCTTACTCTAACTGTAGCTACAACTAAATAATGATCCTCGAAAAGGTTGGAGGGAAGGGGTAAGGGAGGTTTTGTGGGCAAGGGGCTTGGACTTCCAGCAAGTGTGCTTGAGCTTGTTAGATAGGAGTGAATGGAGATAAATGGTTTTTGGGACCTGACAAGCTGTTGGAGTGTGAGCAGGGTAATATTTAGTGAAGGGATTCAGGGAAACTGGTTAGCTGGACTTGAGTCCTGGAAATGGGAAGTACAATGTCTGCACTTTAAAAGAGGGGTTTGGGATATTGGCAGTTTGGAGGGACTTCTAAACTGTCGTATCTGAGCTCTTCTGCAAAGACAGTGATTATGTACGAGTGAGGTGAAAGTGTTGAATGATGAAGGTATTTTCTTTTTGGGGATTTTCTTTCTTTTTGGGTCACCCTGCCTCAGTAGGAGACTGCCAACTTGTTGAAAAAAAAAATATATACAGTGGTACCCCGACTTACGATGGTCCCCAAACACACCCTTTTATGTAAGTTTATTTTTTTAAATGCTTTTGTAAGTGTAATTTTGGGGGTCTAAAAGGACTAGTCTATTTTACATCATTTCTTATGGAGATAAATTCGTTTGGTAATGGCACTTGAACAGCATTCTGGAATGAAAAAATATCGTAAGTCGGGGTACCACTGTATATAGTAAGCACAGTAGCCTGAGTGCATACTATGTATATTAAGTAAGTTTAAAATTTTGAAGAGTGGGGGAGTGTGTTGTCTGGCATTGAATTGGGTGATCATTTGTACATCAGCTTTTTGTTGAGTTTTTGGTTTTAGGTGATTTGACATAGATCCCCAGGAACAATTACCATAGGTGAGGTAATGATGTAGTTTGTTGAACCCTACACAGAAAGTAGTGTTTCATATTTCAGAATGTAGTATTTTGTGTTTGGCTTTGATGAACCACTAGGACTCATACCACCAGCATCATAAGTACAGCGGGGAAAAAGATAAACTCCTAAGTTGGGAAATTCAAAGTACCTCAGGAATGAGACAGTGATCTTCCTCGTCTGTTCAACTGGGCAGTGACTGAAAAGCCCCAGGATGCAAGTACAAAGGTTCTCTTATTACAAACCCTGAGTTAAACCCTACATTCTAAGGTAGGCATACCCACTCAAACTCCTGTATACAACATACCAAACTCCCTTGTGTAATCATGAACAAGCAAATGGCCATTGACCAGTAAAAATACTGTGCAGTCTTTAGCATGATGCACAATAGATTCTTGCATATCGAGTGGATTATGTTACTGAAATTACTTTTTACATTAAATTATTATATGTTAAGTGAAGAACACGTGGGAAAAAGAGGGTTGCATTTTTGACTCCTCTCTCCCCAAAAAAGTTGTTTAATTTTTTTTATTTCATCCAAAATATTAAAGTTTTTGATACCTTACATTGTAGCAGTTGTTGCCAGTAAATCTAGATATCTGTGGAGAGGGTGGGTTTGGTCATGTACAATATCTGTACAATCATATGGCAGGCAATATCAGCTTCATTGACCATCATCTGTTAACATCGGTAAAAATAAGTACCATTTCCTTACCAGATGGTATCAAACATAGGAACTCAATACACCTACACCAAGAAAAATCCATTGGCATTGTACAGTAATAAAATGTTGTAGGAGTTGCCATTATTGTTGGTTTATAGGGACACCAAAGTTCATGGTGCCTAAGTCAGCAGCTAGTTTTCCCCAGGCTGTAGAAATCCCTGAACAGAAGTGCTTTTGTTGCTGAGCCACCATTTTTAAACTTTGTATCATGAAGAATCTGACCATTTCCTGAGACTTGTCAACTTTGGAAATAAATTTTAATAGCAATATATTAAAAATGCAATATATCATCATGCAAAATGTGAGATTCCACTGACCAGCATTTGCCTGCCCATGGGCCAGGCAAATGCTGGTCTGAATTTTATATATTGTATGCCAGCACCAGTGACCATCGAGTGCTGGTTTCACTGTGTGAGGAGGTTTCAGAAATGCCATCTTTGTGGTAGTTTTTACCAGGTTGGTTTAAATTCAAATACATACCTAAATACAGTGGTACCTCTACTTACGAGCAGCTCCCAACTCGAACAGTTATGTAAGTGTATTTTTGTAGGTGCTTTTGTAAGTATACTTTTGGGGGTCTTAAATGGATTAACCTAATTTTCATTATTTCTTATGGGAAAAAATTCCTTCGGTATCGGCACTTGAATAGCAGACTGGAACGAATTTTGCTCATAAGTAGAGGTACAACTGTATTGTAATAATGACATATATAGACACCTGTATTGTGCAGACTGCTTTGTCTTTATGGAATATGTATATGAATTATAAATTTCTGAACACAAACTGAGTAATGTCAGTAGGCAAAATATCTCTCCTACCAGGAAGAAGTTGAATGCCTTTTACTGTGATTCATACTTGGAATGTTGAGTAGAGACCTAAAGATGTTCTTAACAATTATTGTATGAACCAAATCTGCTGCCCAGTTTCAGTGCCCCAACTTATAATAAATAGTGTAATTAATTGTGTATGAGGAAGACCTGGATTTCATCCAACCATCCTTAGAATATCAGCCCTTTGGTTATTGACTGGGTCATAGTGACTGACATTGTAAAGCAGGTAACTGGCTTGGAATAAATAAAGTAGCATGTAAACTCCTTGCTCTAGTAGGTTAATCAACCACTTGGGTAAATTGAGTGGTAAGAGATGAATGGTTATTCTATTGTAAATAAACCTGACCCTTTGAGGATGCTCAAGTAACTGACGCTTAGGTATAGTTATCAAAGATATGCTAGAACTCGTCTAAAGTTAGGGAGGATCAGCAATGACAGGAAGGCATGTAGAGGACTCGGCTGAATTTTTATTGCATAAGCTTGGATTTCCTCTGGTTTATGTGAAAGAGAAGTTGAAATGGGTACCACTTTTCCAAATCTGAACAGATATCTTTAATGTGACTGAACCTCTGTAGAAGGTGCCTCTGTCTGGAGTAATTGTGGACTTTTGGAATTCCTGGGTACTGGGACAGTAAAATGAACATGATCTATTACCAAGACAGTATCTAGCACTTCAACTGGCTAACCCTTTATTGACATTATTAAAACTGATGTCTTGCACCCTTTACCTGATGAATGCTATATAGAGGGGAGACCTCAACCAGGACAAAGACTTTCACCATTTTAACATGTAGCCTTGAGTCACTAATAACCACTGGCAATACCCCCATTGCATATTCTTCAGTCAGACTTCATACAGCCGAAGCACCAAGGGGAAGCAAGGAATGTCTAAAACCTCCCCAAAATTCCGCAATCACCTCTAAGCTCCTGTATAAAACTTCTGGAGCTGCCCCTGCATACCATCATTATTATTACTTTTTTGTATGTTATTGCTTTGTATTGTTAACCCCTTTTGTATTACTATTGCTAGTTTGTGTTTAATACAGAATTGTCACTTAAAAGTTATTATCCTGCTGTTATTTACTAATTATTTTTAGACACATTTAAAAATATGTAAATAATTGATAAATATTAAAAAATGCTTTAAAACGTTATTTTATTGCATTTTTTGACGAATCAAGGTATTTTCAAGGATTTTCTGAAAAACTGTTTTTTTTAGATAAAATATACTGTATTTAGCTCATAATCAAAGTAGTGTAATATTTATTTCACTTGTAAACAAAGACCAGCTCTTGCTTTGCTGCTGTTTGTTTGTGTTTCATTTATGTTTTTAACTCATTTTGCCCCTTTTGGAGTTTTACTGTGATGGGTTTATTGTATGTGTTTATTTTATATTTAATGTACACTGTTTTCATACATTTATATTAAGGCACTCACATTATTCAATACAGTAATACACTGTATGGGAAGAAATAAATGGTGTACTGTACAGATACTTATCTATTAGAGAATGTGAGAAACTGTGTCCAGAGACTGAATGGGCCTTGATGTAAGGCTCACCAATATGACAAACAATAATGAGAAAAGGGAATGGGGCTACCTCAGCAATAGGTATTAGAAAAGTCCACTTTATAACTAATATGGGAGTACATAATATATCCTAGGTCATTACTTTGTGGTGCACCATTGATTTTTATTAGGAGTAGAAATCCTTCCGTCACATCTTATGATGTGATTTTTCTAACTTTTTACAGGGTGGACTGGAAAGTCAGCACAAGGCCTCAGTCATATGACAGAGGCTTCCACCAAGTAGGTCATCACTTGACTAAGATCCACATCAGGATAAAGCTGCATATTTCTCCTGATAAATATATATGTAGCATCTGTATATAAGGGAAAGTTATTACTAGTGGTTCATCCAAATTGGAACAAAGAAATATGTATTTTGTAATCTCCTGAATGCTTTCTATTTAGAATATACCTGTAATTCAGTTGTTCTCTTAGTTTCCTTTTCATATACTTGTAATTATAGAATTGTATGTATGAAGGGAAAGAATATTATTTTTATAATAGATTACTGTACAGTATATGTATTACTGATACCTCTTTATACAGTTCTGTATGCTAGTTATATTTTTTGAATGTTTAGCATATTCATGATAGTTTCATGAAAGGAAGCCTTTTTTGTTGAAAAAGTGAAGATGCATTTTTACTTGATTGTTTGCTTAACATTTAAAATTTTCCTGTTATTGTTATCCAAAGAGAATGTTGCACTGTACTTGATCTCTTGACATTTTCTTCTTACACTAGGATCACAGACATCATTGCAGTCATGGGCTTCTAGTCTCTCGTATGATAGTCAAGCAGAGGATTTCAATGAGCCCAAGGAGTTTATGCGAAAGTTTGTGGAGGAAGTATTTAAAACCCCTCACATTATTGATGTGGACAGGAAAGCTCGCTTTGGTGAGCTGGCTCAGGTGAGCACTTTGTGTTATGAAGTGATATACTTGTCTCTCTTATATTGAGGATTTAATGTTGTTAACCATTGCTCTTTTACAATAGTGTGTGTTTAGAGAGTATAAATCATATGTGGTATGAACTTTATAATACATAGCCTTCATTATAAAAGTGGTGTATGTCTTTAAGAAGATCAAGCCTGCTAAATAATTATGAATGGTTTATATTTGTTGCAGACTGAGCATGGTAGACTGTGGTTTGCACGCTGCATCAACGCCAAGCGATGCTGCAAGTGTGTATCTGAGGCCACTTTCTTCTCACTTATCCAACACTTCTCTGTCATGTTATTTGAGTGCAATGATGCTGAAGATTTTTCACCTGCCAAGAGTCTCATGAACATGTGCTTTACTTATTACCATGAAGGTTTGTATATGGTGTAATCTCTAGCTTGTCTTTATTCACAATATAAATTACAATAAGCTCTTGCATGAAGTGAGAGAGTTTACTCTTCTAAAGATAGACAAGTAAAGTGGTCCCTTAAATTACAATGGGCTTGAGTTACGATAAATTTGAGTTGTGATTTACCCTTGTAGAAGAATTTAGTTTTGATTTGTGATGAAAAATTTGAGATATATTATGAATATGATGGTACGACTGTTGTGGGTCTCATCCTGGGGAACAAGATTAACCCAAGTAGCCCAGAATGCTCTGCATAGCCAGGGGCTTTCTATATGCAGTAGTATGCCAGTGATGTCAGCTAGATCCGTAATATTTGTATCATGTACATATAAAAATAAAGATTATTATTATTTACTGTATTATTATTATGGTTGGCATGTGGGTGGGCCTAAGCCAATGAGTGATATGGTAGCTTGCCTCCTGGACAACGTCTGAACCAATATGAGTGGGGGTCTGTGATTGTGGCTTAGCAGCCAATCAGCAGTAGGGTTGAATGTCTATGGTAGCATCTCAGCCAATAGCAGTTTGTACTACAGTATATTATTTACTCTTGTTTGATGCACTTTCTCTGGATTATTTACCCTTCATAACTACATTTGTGTTATAATTACACCATCTTTTGCATAATTTATTTTTTAACAAGGAAGAGTTATTGAGTGAAAGGAGTATTTGGCTCAGTCATAGTGATTAAAATACTGTAAATGTATTATTTGTTAAGTATTCTAGGAATACCTTATAGGTTTCAGTGTTGTGTATTTTCTTCATCTTCTTGGGCTTCTTGCACAAACTTGAGAATGGGTTACCAAACTAACCAAAAAATTTCACAGAATTGTGTATCTTGATAAAATAAAGGTTTGTATTATAATTAGGCAGGGTAGCTTTTCATTTGTTAATTGTAAAATCAGTTTTTAAGTTTTTGTGAGGTAAATAGTACTCTAGTGACTGCATATGAGCTCACCAGATTTGCTTGTGAGCAGTTTGTAGATGGGCATGCATTAGTACCATTGAGAATTTTCAGCAGTGTAATATTTTGTGAAGGGATTCAGGAAAATTGGTTAACCAGACTTGAGTCCTGGAGGTGGGAAGTACAGTGCTTGGACTCTACAGGAGGGGTGGGGATATTTGCTTTTTGGAGGGTCATCTGAATTGTTGTATCTGCATGCCTCTAGCAAGACTGATAATGTGAATGATGGTGAAAGTGTTCCATTTTAATGCTGCTTTACCTCAGTGGGAGATGACCAGTGTGTTACAAAAACAAAAACAAAGGCAATCACAGTACAAAATAGAGTGCAAGTTATGGCAAATGTTTACTTTGTTTCAGCTATGTCACCAGGAGGACAGAATAGGAGTAAGGAATTTCTATATACCTACCTCCGGCAGCAGCCAATCTGGAGATCTATACGCTTCTGGAATGCCGCCTTCTTTGATGCCCTCCAGTGTGAGCGTTCCCTTCGACCTGTGGTGACACGGGAAGAAGTGGAGAGTAACAGGGTACAAGCTGTCACTGATGAGCTCCATTATCAAGAGAATATCACTTTTGGTCAGCTTGGGTATGTTCACTATTTATAAATGGGTCTTATCATTACTGTTGTAAACACACATGACATTTGCTTGAGAAATGTAGATGTAGACAGGATGTAGATGAAGATCTGCAGAGTTACTAATAGTATTATCCAGAGGGCTGAGGAGGGGTTGGTGAGGTGGTTTCGTCGTTTAGAAGGATGGTGCAAAATATGATGACTTGGAGGGAAGGCAGGGTAGGGGGTTGTCCTAGGAAAGGATGAAGGGAGGGGGTAAAGGAGGTTTCATGTGCAAGGGTCTTAAAACTTTGTGTGAGCATGTTAGATAAGAAAGAGTGGAGACAAATGGTTTTTGGGACCTGATGAGCTGTTGGAGTGTAAGCAAGGTAATATTTTGTGAAGAGATTCAGGGAAACTGGTTAACTGGACTTATGTCATGGAGGTTGGAAGTACAGTGCCTGCACTCCAAAGGAGGAGTGGAGATAATTGCTGTTTGGAATGACATCTGAACTGTCATATCTGCATACCTCTGGCAAAACTGTGATAGTTTGAATGATGGTGAAAGTGTTTCTTTTTTGGGTCACCCTGCCTCAGTGCGAGTTGGCCAGCATGTTAAAAAAAAAATAATTAAATAAAGTTTCAGTAGGTGTTACCCTTTAATTTACGTACAGTGGTACCCCGACTTACGATGGTCCCCAAACTCACCCTTTTATGTAAGTTTATTTTTTTAAATGCTTTTGTAAGTGTAATTTTGGGGGTCTAAAAGGACTAGTCTATTTTACATCATTCCTTATGGGGATAAATTCGTTTGGTAATGGCACTTGAACAGCATTCTGGAATGAAAAAATATCGTAAGTCGGGGTACCACTGTATTTATAGATGTTGTAAAAGAAGTGAATTCTCTTGTTTGGGCAAGGTAGAACCTTGAAAAATATTGAATCTTATAAAATGACAGCTTAAAATTATGGTCAAATTACACTGGGTAAATTGTACTTGTAACTTATTTATTTTCAGTGTTTATTGCAGTACATCTGTAAATTGTGTTTTAAGTACAGTGGACCCCCGGATTACGCTATTAATCCATTCCAGAGGGCTTAACTTAAACCGAAAATAACTTAATCCGAATTTATTTTCCCCATAATAAATAATGGAAATTCAATTAATCCGTTTCAGACACCCAAAAGTATTAAAATAAATATTTTTTTACACATTAACTTACACAGTACATGTATATATAAATTACAACTAATACATACAACAGTGTATTAACTTCACACTTACCTTTATTGAAGAGTTGTTGATGGGTGGAAGAAGGAAGGAGGGGAGAGGAAGGAGTAGTGTGCTAGTGTTTGGAAGGGGAATCCCCTTCCATTAACACTGCAGGTACCAAGTTCTTTTTTAGGGTTACTGGCCTTTTTCTTTTAATGCCACTAGGACCAGGTTGAGAGTCACTGGATCCCTCTCTAACCAAAAATCTGTCCAGGGAGCTCTGTGACTGGCGTTTCTTTAAAACATCCCTGAAATGGGACACCACATTGTCATTGTACATGTTGCCAGCATGGTCTGCAACAACTTCGTTAGGGTGATATTCATCCATAAAGCCTTGCACATCAGTCCATTGTGCAATGACAGTTCTACCGTATTTCTGACATTCTTTACCACAGGGCTGGCACTAGGAGCTTTCTTTGGACCCATGGTGGCTTATTTAGTAGTTGCAGGCACTAAAAACAGTGGAAAAATGACAAAATGTATGGTATGGATGCATGGGTGGCGGCGGTGGCGCTCATTCGCTGGTAAACAATGGCACACTGCTGTCCCAGGGCATGTGTACGCGTCCAAGACGAATAGCGTATTCCGAGTGGATCATCGTAAACTGAGCCAATATTTTTACGGAAAAATGTATCACTAACCGAATTTAGCGTAATCCGACGCCATCGTAATCCGAGGGTCCACTGTACTATATTAGGTATACAAAAGACTACTTTAATGGATTTTATTGTTATTTTTAATGGTATTCTGATATAGCAGACACCCCCTATTAGGCCATTATATTGAGGGTTTACTGTATTAATGATTCTGTTTGCAGATCATGATGCCTTTGGAAAATTAAGAGGAAAAGTGGCAGAAGTTAGGAGAAAAGTTGGGAAAAGTGTGTAGTAGAATAAAGTTAAGAGCAAATACAGAAGAGAGTAATGTGATTAAAAGTAGGTTGATGCCTGGAGAAAGAAAGATTGAATTAGATTGGAGGGAAGAAGTATGGAGGGAATTAAATTTTTTTTTTTGACGAACATATTTATATACAGTAATTGTAAGAGAATCTGTTGGCAAATGGGTCTGTGAAAGATATGTTAATTATGGAATAAATCTGGGAAAGAAAGTAGGAGTATTTAAGAATCTGTGGAAGGAAACAAATTTGCCATTGGATGCTAATAATAAAAAAAAAGCAGTGTATGATTGTGGTACTGATGTCCTGGTATGGGTGTGAAGCATGATCTTTAAATGTTACAGCAGTGAGGAGAGAGGAAGTAAAAATCTTGTTTTAAAAACCCTGTTTGTTGTGAATATTACTCAAAGAATAAAATTAGTAGTCTTTTTAGAGGTATGAAAGGTATAATTTAATGATTTCAGGGTCCGTGCCGTAGTTCTACGGCTTTGAGTTGAGGGTGTAAACCGTAGTACTACGCCAAAATTCTAGCAGCCTCAAATTTAGCGCGAGAAGGCTGATAGGCCTACATCTAAGAGAATGGGTCTGCGTGGTCAGTGTGCACAGTAAATAAAAAATCTGGGCTCCCGCATTGCACTGTGGGAACGCCGCCTCAGTAAGCTTTGTTCATCATGCCTGGCGGCAAGGAAGCTCTCACACCCCAGCGAATTCTGACTCTCCTCTTCCTAAGTTATAGTTCTAACACTGATGGAAGTGGATCTGAAGAGAAATTCTATGGTTTTGAACCAATGTACCATATGGTAGAGTGGTACCATATGGTACAATGGTACCATATTGTACAATGGTACCAATATGTACAATGGTACCATATGGTAAAAAAAAAAGGCACAAAACTGTGACTGGAACAATACACACACAACCTGCACATAGAAGAGAGGAGCTTACGACGACGTTTCGGTCTGACTTGGACCATTTACAAAGTCACACTAACAAAGAACAGGTACAAGGGGTTATATATAGGCCTGTCTGCTGGCCTATGTATAACCCCTTCTACCTGTTCTTTGTGTTAGTGTGACTTTGTAAATGGTCCAAGTCGGACCGAAACATCGTCGTAAGCTCCTCTCTTCTATGTGCGGGTTGTGTGTACCATATGGTAAAATGTACCATATGGTACAGGGTACAAGGACCCTAATGGAAATAAGTCTGACTTTTTGGGTTTATTCTAGGTTCTCCAAACATATGCTACTATGTATGATAATCTATGTAATTGTATTTGTGTATACAGTGGACCCCCGAGTTTCAGCGGCATCGTGTTTCATGAATTTCGCCTTTCAGGGCCTTTTTTCGGCAAAAAATAGACTCAAGGTTCATGATTTTTTCGCGGCTACGGTACGGTACACATCTGGCCCTTCTCTCAGCGTCAAGCCGTAAACAAAGCCAGCCTGCCAGTGTGGCATTGTTTATGGGCGAGTGACCATCACCTCAAGCATTCATTAGATATAATAATAATAATAATAATAATAATAATAATAATACTTTATTGAGACATGGTACAATGATACATGGTAGACAAGAAACATAGTTATTAATGAGATGTACATGCCAAAAGCCCCTAATATGCTGTGCATTGCAGGCATTCTTAGGTCTACTTAATTCTAGACTACATGGTAAAAAGTTATGGTTGATAATTTATAAAATAAGTATAATTGCATATCTAAGTTATAAAGTTTGAATATAAGTTGAACATATCAATTAATTGTAGCAATGCAACTAATTGAGTGAGATAACAATTTAAAACAATTAATTGCATTGCAGTTACAGTTTACGTGGTCATTATAATGTAAATGTTATGGAAATAGTTAGCTTAGTATGTATTATTCATAACAGGTTTTTACATTTAAGTGATTAGTCAGGTTTTTACATTAAGTGATTATTCTACTTTGTTGGGAATGTTTGATATTGAGCATTTAGCTTTGGGTGAGAAGGTGGTTTTTTAGCATCGTTTTGAATTGGGGTACAGGCAGGGTTTCTTTGGCAATGACAGGTAATGAATTCCAAATATTCCATTCGTTTTTTGTGCTTGCAACTGCTAAATAAGCCACCATGGGCAAAAAGAAAGCTCCTAGTGCCAGCCCTATGGTAAAGAAGGTGAAGGTGAGAAACACGATCAAATTGAAGAAGGAAATAATTGCAAAATATGAAAGTGGAGTGCGTGTGGCTGAGTTGGCCAGGCTGTATGGGAAGCACCATTCAACCGTCACTTCGATAGTGGCGAAAAGAAAGGAAATCAAGGAAGCTGTTGTTGCAAAAGGGGTAGATATGCTCACAAAAAAAGAGATCGAAAATACTCGAACAAGTGGAGAAGTTATTGTTGGTGTGGATTAACCAAAAACAGTTAGCACGATTGGTTCAATGCAATCAATAATTTCTGAAAAGGCAAGGCAGTTGCATGATGATCTTGTAAAGAAAATGCCTGCAACAAGTGGTGATGTATGTGAATTTAAGGCCAGCAAAGGCTGGTTGAGAGATTTAAGAAGCGTAGTGGCATACACAGTGTGGTAAGGCATGATGAGGCTGCCAGCTCAGACAAACATGTGGCTGAAAAATTTGTGACTGAATTCAAAAGCTATGTAGATGATGAAGAATTCCTCCCAAACAAGTGTTCAATTGTGACAAAACAGGCCTCTTTTGGAAGAAAATGCCAAAGAGGACCTACATCATGCAGGAGGAAAAGGCACTGCCAGGACACAAGCCTATGAAAGACAGGCTAACTCTCATGTTGTGTAGTAATGCTAGTGGAGATTTCAAAGTGAAGCCTTTACAGTCATCCCTCGGTTTTCGATTTTAATCTGTTCCAGATGGATCGGCTAAAACCAAAATCGGCGAAAACCAAAACTATTTTCCCCATAAGAAATAATGGAAATTCAATTAATCCGTTCCAGAAACCAAGAAGTTTGGAAAAAAAATTTTTTGGGGGGCCTTAAAGATAGATTTACATGCACAAATGAATGAACTGAATGTGGCACTTACCTTTATTGAAGACTGATGTTGCTGGATGGGAGAGAGGGAAGAGGGAGAGGAAGAGACCCTAATTTTTGGAAGGGAATCCCCTCCATAAGGACTTTAGATACCAAGTCCTTATCCGGGGTCACTTCCCTGCATGCCTGCTACACTCCCTCCCTGCCTGCTACACTCCCTCCCTGCCTGCTACACTCCCTGCCTGCTACACTCCCTGC
Organism: Cherax destructor; assembly: GCA_009830355.1. Taxonomy (NCBI): domain Eukaryota; kingdom Metazoa; phylum Arthropoda; class Malacostraca; order Decapoda; family Parastacidae; genus Cherax; species Cherax destructor. Next base: position 18,140 of record WNWK01009528.1, read on the forward strand.
ATACATGCTACACTCCCTGCATACCTGCTACACTCTCTGCATACATGTTACACTCCCTGCATACCTGCTACACTCCCTGCATACCTGTTACACTCCCTGCATACATGCTACACTCCCTGCATACCTGCTACACTCCCTGCATACCTGTTACACTCCCTGCATACATGCTACACTCCCTGCATACATGCTACACTCCCTGCATGCATGCTACACTCCCTTCATGCCTGCTACACTCCCTTCATGCCTGCTACACTCCCTGCATGCCTGCTACACTCTTAAACTCCATCGTGTTTCTCACTTTCACTATCATATTTTTCTATTATTTCTTTCTTCATTTCTACAGTGTTCCTCACTTTCTTTACCAAAGAAGTGGCACTAGGAGCTTTCTTTGGGCCCATGGTAGCTTATTTAGTAGTCACACACAATAATCAAGGCCCCAAAGACAATGAATTGTTAATAAATGTTTTGTATAAACTCCTGGGGTGATGTTCACTCAAGCGTAAACAATGCTAGACTGCGTGACAATGTGCATGGGAGGTGCGTGGGTGGCGGGCCTACGGCCTTTGTATGTGCGCGGCACTGGTGGACAGGTCCCATACGGTCGGCGAAAACTAAAACAATCGGCGAAAACTAAGACAAATTTTCCCTGAAAAAAGTCGGCGAAAACTGGGACAAGCGAAAACCAAGGGATGACTGTACTGGTGTATCACTCAGAAAATCCCAGAGTGTTTAAGAAAAACAATGTCATCAAGAGTAAATTGAGTGTGATGTGGAAGGCTAACAGTAGGGCATGGGTCACGAGGGAAATTTTCCTTGATTGGTTCAATGCAGTGTTTGCTCCGAGTGTGAAGCAATACCTCCTGGACAAGAAATTGCCACTTAAGTGCCTCATGCTAATGGACAGTTCTCCTGCTCATCCTCCAGACTTGGAAGACCAATTGTTTGAGGAGTGTAAGTTCATCAAAGTGAAGTTCTTGCCCCCTAATATCACTTCTCTCATCCAGCCCATGGACCAGCAGGTCATTTCAAACTTCAAAAACTCTACACCAAAGCAATGTTTCAGAGGTGCATTGACATAACCTCGGACACTGAATTGACCCTAAGAGAGTTCTGGAAAGATCACTTCAGTATCCTCCATTGCATATACCTTATAGATAAGGCTTGGCAGGAAGTGACTTGCAGGACTTTGAACTCTGCTTGGAGAAACTTGTGGCCAGATAGTGTCCTCGACAAAGATTTTGAAGGGTTTGGGGCTGACCCTGAGGAGCCTATGCCTGTTGTATAAAAAATTGTGGCATTGGGGAATTCCATGGGGTTGGATGTGAGTTTCGAGGATGTGGAAGAGTTGGTGGAGGACCACAATGAAGAGCTGGAAGAGCTTCATCTATAACAGCAACAGACCACAGCTCAGGAAATTGGTTCACAGGAGGAGGAAGAGAGATGGAAGAAGGTGTCTTTTTCAAAGATTAATGGGCCCCTTAAGGACATTTGTGGAAAGTGGAATGATGTGCAATCATTTATGAAGGAACATTACCCTAACAAAGTTGTTGCAAGCCGTGTGTGTGACATGTTCAATGACAATCTCGTGTGCCATTTTAAGGAAATTTTAAAGGACCGCCAGAAACAGAGCTCTTTGGAAATTTTTTTGAGCGACGAGGGTCCAGTGACTCTCAAGCTGGTCCTAGTGGCAGTAAAAAACAAAGAAGGGACGTAACCCCGGAAAAGGACTTGGTACCTGAAGTCTTTATGGAAGGGGATTCCCCTTCCAAACAATAGCAACTCTTCCATCCTCTCCCCTCCTCTAGTCTTCCAGACATCACCAGGAGTCTTCAATAAAGGTAAGTGTGATATTCTTGTTTACACTTGATTTGTCATTTCTTTATGTACCTATGGAAATCTATATTTCATTTAAAAAAAAATATTTTTTGTTAATGCTTTTGGTCTTGAATGGGATCCCTGTATCTGTACCATATGATCAGTAGGTGGTGGTGCCAGCACGAGGCACCAGCCTAGAATGGGAGTGAGTCTGGGACCCAAGCCACTGACTCGGCAGTTTCCAATACAAAGCGCTTCGTCATCCACCTCTAGGAACATGTCCAGTGACTGTACATATATAAATATATAATAGAACATTACTACGTAATATACAACATTTTTCCATATTTTTTGTTGTAAACAATTATTGTAAACAAAATAATGATGAAAATATTAGTGCAGCTATTGTGTTGAATACAACGGTACCATATATTATCATATGGTACAATGGTACCATATGGCACAATGTACCATATGGTGCCATGAGCATGCAGCATGCTGCACCAGCCCAGTGCAACAGCATATGTGTAAAGATCCTAGGATAACCCAAAAAAGTCAGGGTGACTTATTTCCAATGGGATCTTTGTATCTGTACCATATGGTACCCTGTACCATACAATACCATACCATACAATGTACAATATGGTACATTGCACCATTTTGTACAGGGTACCATATGGTACATTGCACCATATTGTTCAGGGTAACATATGGTACCATTGTACCATATGGTACTATATGGTACCGTTGTATTCAACACAATAACTACACTAATATTTTCATCATTATTTTGTTTACAATAAACTTGTAAACAAGTTTTGTAAGCAATATAATGATAAACAAATTAGTGTGGTTATTGTGTTTAATATAATGAGTGTACAATTATAAATTATACACTTTTGTGGCCTGTGGTCTCACAGGCCACAAAAGTTACTGGAAAAAAAATATTAGAAAAGAAAAGAAAAAAGTAACAAAAACGTAAAATAAAAAAATGCGATTTTACGAAAGTCACCGATGTTGCCGCCACCCGGTCATTGAGGGTCTAGTTCATGCCTCTATATCTTGGTAACTACTGATCGTAAATTTTTTGTTTCATTACCTTCACAAAATTATTATCTTTAATTCTGTAAGAATTTTTTTTTTTTTTTTCAAAATTTCTTGGACACTGGCACACATTGAAATTTGGCCTCTGGACCCTGAAAGGGTTAAAGAGTTAAAGGGGGGTTGTTTAAATGGTTTTGTTATGGGAGCATGATCAGTTGATTAAAGTGTTTGAATCAGGAGTGGATGGAAAGAGGTGTAGGGAAAGCCCAGAAAAAAGTTTGGTCAGTCAGCTGGCAGGTATGAATAACCATGTTATACTGCAGTGAGCAGAGGTGAGTGGTTTTTTGGGATTTCATGTGTTGTTGGAGGGTGAGCAAGGTAATGTATGTGAAGGAATTCAGGAAAACTGGGTAGCTGGACTTGATTTATGGAGATAGGCAATACAGTCCTTGCACTTTAAAAGTTGAGTGGGCATGTTGTGATTCAGTAGGTTATGTTAGGTTTTGAAGTACAGTAGGGCCCCACTTTACGACGTTCCGCTAATACGGCGTTTTCAAATTATGACCAAAACTCGCTATACGGCAACCCATCTTTCTAATATGGTGCGCCCCATCCGGTTTGTTTACATTCTCTGTGAGCACATCTCTCTATTATGTCTGGAAACTTTCCAAAATTTGAAGTGTTTTTAACACACAAAACCGTGTTAAACAATGGTCTAGCGTATGTTAAGTTTGAGATGGGGAGCCAGGGTTACCTAAACCTGACTTCCTACAAATAAGTACTATTCACCTCTCACCCTACATTAATAAGACTACAAATATTTTAAGGTAAGTAATGAATGTACTGTGTATGTACAATGGTACCCCGAGTTTCGTACAGATTCCAACTCGAACAATTATGTAAGTGTATTATTGTAAATGCTTTTGTAAATGTATTTTTGGGGATCTGAAATGGACTAATCTAATTTACATTATTCCTTATGGGAACAAATTCGTTCGGTAACGGCACTCGAACAGCCTTCTGGGACGAATTATGGCCGAAACTCGGGGTACCACTGTATTTTACTTTTTATTGTGTTTTTTAATTCCTAGTTCTATTACTAAATATAAGTTAGTGTAAACTTGTTGTCTGGCATTTGTATGCATTTATAAGTGGAAAAAAATGGCGTTCTGCTTTCCGGTGATGTTCGCTTTCCAGCAATAGCCTGGAATCTAACCTGCCGTATAATTGGGGGCCCTACTGTATGTGCTTTTCTTGAAGCCAGCTGGTGGGAAACAATTAATGTGTTAATAAAACTAATAAAGTACAGTGGAACCCCGAGTTTCGGCCATAATCCGTTCCAGGATCTAGGCCTAAAGTCGAAGCGGCCGAAAGTTGAAGCAATATTGCCCATAAGAAATAATGGAAATACAATTAATCCGTCCCAGACACCCAAAAATATTCACAAAAAAAATAATTTTTTAAAGAATAACTATAGTTTTACATACACAAAATAATTATAAATATATATAAAGTAATAAATTTATAATTAAACATTTAAAATAACATTTACTTACCTTTATTGAAGAGACTTGCTGGCATCTGGAAGATAGGGAGGAGGAGAGGGGGAGGGAGCACTCAGGGGGAATCCCCTTAATAAGGACTTCAGGTAACAAGTCCCTCTCTGGGGTTACTTCCTTTTGTCTTTTAATGCCACTAGGACCAGCTTGAGAGTCACTAGACCCCTGTCGCACAAAATAACTGTCAAGAGTGCTCTGTTTCTGGCGCCTCTTTAAGATGTCCCTAAAATGGGACATTGTTTTGTCACTGAACATGTTGCAGAGATGGGTTGTTTAAGCTTGCTCAGGGTGGTATTTCTCCACGAAGCTTTGCAGCTTATTTCCACATTCCACACATGTCCTTAAGCACTGAAGAAGGCACCTCCTTCACTCTTCCTCCTCCTCCTGTGAAGAAAGTTCTTCAACTGTGGTCTGATGCTGTTGCAGATGAAGCTCTTGCAGCTCGTCAGTGGTTAGCTCTTCACTGTGGTCCTGCACCAACTCTTCCACATCCTTGGCACTCACCTCCAACCCCAGGGACTTGCCCAATGCCACAATACCTTCCACAACAGTTCTATGGTGTTCCTCACTTTCTTTACCACATCTGTGCCACTAGGAAGCTTATTTCTTAGTCACAATCAATAAACAATCACTAAACACAATGAATTTATTGTGAAATGCTTGGATGAATGCGCAGGGTAATGTTCACTCAAGGATAAACAAAGCTAGACTGGCTCACGGCGCCCCGCGCGAGGCACGCAAGCATGGGCAGGCAGACAGGTCTGGTACGCCGGCCGAAACTTGGGGCAACGGCTGAAAGTCGGGGCAAAATTAGGCCGAAAAAAGTGACCGAAACTCGAAGCGGCCAATACTCGGGGTGACCGAAACTCGGGGTTTCACTGTATATATTAGTAAGGTGAATATAAACATTTTTAGGTTGAAAAATGAGTAAAAAATAACTATCTCTTGCTGTTGCTGCAGTTGGCATGATGTATTGTACAAGGAAATAACTTGGCATTCTGTGCTTTACTTTATCTTTTGAATTTTTAGTGTGCTGTATTTGTATCTTCCAAGTAATTCAGGAAAATCTTTAATCAAGATTTTTTTTTTTCAACTTGTATAATACAGATGTATCTAGTTTATAATTTTTTTTTTTTTTTTTTTTTTTTTGAGAATTCAAATAAACTCACACATTATTCAAATAAGGAAGATGTCTCTGTAATGGGATGTTCCAAAGTATCGGGATAAATTGGTACTGCTTTCAGTGAGTACCAACTTTTATGGTATCAGTATCTTTGGGTACCAACTGATTTTTATAGCATTGGTATCAGTGGGTATGGGTAATTTTGATGGTATTGGTATCAGCCTAAAATTGAGTGTCGGATTTGTAAGGGTATTGGTAAATATTTTGGTATCATCTCATCCCTACTCTATAATTATTTGTACAATTGAACTTAGTAATGGTTTCAGAATGTTAATACTCATCTGATCTCCACTAATGATGACTGGTGACATTTGTGGGGGAGTGAGGGTAGTCTTATCTCTTCTTATCAGTCCAGTAATTACAGTGATGATATTTGATGAGATTATACTGCTTCCCTTTATGTGTTACTCAAGCCTGTCTGTCTGTCTGTATCTGTCTGTCTGTGTGTGTGTCTTTCTGTCTGTCTGTGTGTGTGTCTTTCTGTCTGTACTCACCTAGTTGTACTCACCTAGTTGTGGTTGCAGGGGTCGAGACATAGCTCCTGGCCCCGCCTCTTCACTGGCCGCTACTGGGTCACTCTCCCTGCGCCATGAGCTTTATCATACCTCTTCTTAAAGCTGTGTATGGAACCTGCCTCCACTACATCGCTTCCCAAGCTATTCCACTTCCCGACTACTCTGTGACTGAAGAAATATTTCCTAACATCCCTGTGATTCATCTGAGTCTTCAACTTCCAACTGTGTGTGTGTCTTTCTGTCTGTGTGTCTGTCTTTCTGTCTGTCTGTGTGTCTGTCTTTCTGTCTGTCTGTGTGTCTGTCTTTCTGTCTGTCTGTGTGTCTGTCTTTCTGTCTGCTTGTCTCAGAGAGTAGCTCATAAACCAACTGATATTACGCAGATCACAAGCACATTATATCACTTTGTCTTGATTTTTTTAGTTATCCTAGGTAATTTACACTATGTATAATTGTATTTACGTATGTGTTCCTGTGAGATAGAGACAGATAGATACAGTCAGACAGACAGAGATAGACAGCCAATCAGGTACCCAGCTGACCAGCCAGCTGCTGGCCAGCCAGCTGCTGGCCAGCCAGGTGGTCAACCAGCTGCTTGCCAGCCAGCTGGCCTGCCAGCCTGCCGACATCACTTTCCACTTCAAAGGGGAGTGTTAATATGACATAACATCAGTGAATCCTTGGTGTTTGCCGCAGTGTTTGCTCTAGCTGGCGCTCAATTTAACTGGTGCTCCCACAAGGTACTAAGTGGTCCCAGATTTTTTTAATATGGCGCACACCAAGTGTTAAGACCCATTCTATGCTGACCAGGCATCTCAGGCCAATCGTGCCAAATTTGGAGGCATGAAAAATAGAACGTATATATACGTTTGGTTCAGTAGCAGTACTAACGTATATATACGTTTGGACTGTTTAAGGGTTAAAAGCTAGTTAAAGGAATTAAAGACTGAAGAATATATTAGATATATTGGTATGATATTGAAGAATTAAATGGCCACTATGTAACGTAAACTTAATAAAAGCTTGCACCTGTGTCACTCTTGGCTGCTGTGTTTCATCTTTAGTGGCACAACTTTTGAAATACTTACTTGATGATGTTTTGCTGCATGCTGCTGACTCAAGCCTGTCCTTACACTAGAAAATAATGAGAAATAAAAGAGAATTACAAAAGAATAAAATTATGGATCAGCAAGTATATTCAATTTCCTTTCATTCTTACTCATTCCTTTCATAATAAGCATTGATTTCCTTCTTGATAACTTACTACAGTGGACCCTCAGTTTTTGTAATTAATCGGTTCCAGAGAGATCTGACGAAATGTTTCCCATAAGAAATAATGTAAATTCAATTAATCCATTCCAGACACCCAAAAGTATTAACAAAAAATAAAATTTTAGAGATTAACTATAGTTTTACATACAGAAAACAATGAGAAATAAGTATAAAGCACTAATGAAATGGATAAATGAACATTTAAATAACTTTTACCTTTATTGAAGACTCTTGTTGGCGTATGTAAAACGGTGAGGAGGGGAGAGGGAGGCGAGTTTATTGTTTGGAGAAAGAAAAAAATGCTTCAATATGATGCTAATATCAACTCTACGGCTTATTTATATGTCACAATTCATCAAATATGACATAATAAACAATATTAATAACATAGAAACATGATATATACATACTACTCTAGAATGAATAAAATATGTCATTACGTATGTGACGAGTGGTGGTGTTAGCAGCGGCAGCGGCCACCACCACTAGTCATACTGAAACAATGTAGGTAATTTATAAATAAGAAATATTTACACTTAAATTTATAAATAATAAATATTTACACTTTAATTTATAAATAAGAAATATTTACACTTTATAAATAAGAAATACTTACACATACCTTGGAGGATATGCTGGCAGTATGCGGCTTATGTTGTCAGTGGCCCTATATACCTCCAACAACATTGGAGGAGTTAGTTTCGTGTCATCCTTTTTCTATCGCTTAATCTCTTAACTTACTTGCTACACTGTTAATGCTACACTTTATTGCTGGCTGGCACTATAGACTTTATCGACTCCTGCTTCTTTAGTATCATACATATCGTAGAATCACTGAAGAAGGCACATTCTCCTCTCTCTTCCTCCTTCACTTTGGTACTTTGCTACGAGTTCTTTCTTGATTTCTATCGTGTTTGTCACCTTCTTTACCAAAGGGCTGGCACTCGGAACTTTCTTTGGCCCCATGGTGGCTTATTTAGCAGTCACACACTATAAAGAAGCACAAAAAACAATGGATTATTACGACATGTTTCGTATGACACTCGCCGAGAAACAACGCCACACTGACTCAGAATGCATGTGTGGGAGGCTTTGTATGTGCGCGGCACTCGGACAAGCTCAGTACAACCGACAAAACCCGAGGGGATTAATGAAAACAGAGACCATATTTTGACGAAAAAAGTCGGCGATAACCGAAAATGACGAAATCAGAGGGTAATGAAAACCGAGGGTCCACTGTACTGTGATTTCCTCACCAATTTGTCTATAGTCATTATCTCATCTTATAATATTTTGTATTTTACAGTACTTTCACATGCAACATGCATGCCTTTGGTCTCTCTAAGGAGATGGTGAATGAATTCCTTCGCAAACAAGTGACCATTGCTAGTCTTCGACCAGATCAAGTCAAATTGCTCCGTGATAATGTTGAGCGTATGTACAGTGGAAGACAAGAATGGCAATAAATGGTAGGTGTAAATTAATAAGTTACTACACTATATGTGCAGTAGTTTACCATTTTTTTTGGACACCATTTTCCTGGACATATTGTATTAACAACAAAATATGCCAATTACACCATTAAAGAATTTGTCATACTGAGTTACAGAGAATAATAATAATATCTTTATTTACTACAAGTACATGTACATGGTATACAGGCCTAGCTGACATCAGTGACATACTACTATATAGAAAGTCCCTTGTTATGCTGAGCATTTCGGGCAGATTAGGTCAGTGTCCTAGGATGCGACTCACACCAGTCGACTAACACCCAGGTACCCATTTTACTGATGGGGAACATAGACAACAGGTGTAAAGAAACACGCCCAATATTTCTGCCCTGGCTGGGAATCGAACCCAGGCCCTCTCCGTGTGAAGCGAGAGCTTTAGCCACCAGACCACCAGAGCCCAGAAACAGAGGTAAGGTATTAGCAGATGTACTGTTTTTTTAGGCCACCAAAATCTGTTCATGTTGACCAATGAACATTGCTTTGAAAAGTGAATGTGAATATTTATCCCATTTTTTAGAGAGAATTCCATTATATTGGGTTGAAATGTTGACTGAGGATAGGGATTCATCATCTATAGAAGCCAAAGCCAATGAAGGAGGGTGGTTTTACCAAAACATTGAATCATCTGCCAAGGATGCAAAATACTGCTGCATTATATATAATTATCTAAAGTACATTGTGAGTGTGAGAGTGAGTACAAGTATGAGTGATAGCATGTGTGATGTGTACAAGTGTGTGTGTTTTGGGGAAGGAGAGAGTTAAATAGCTTTATTCACGCCATATCCATCCTGTGGGTAATAGTCAAAAAATTATAGAGGTACATAAAGGGGCCAGGGATTGGCTCTTAATGTTGTGATAGTTAAGCAAGTTAGAGTGGTAATGAATTATTTATAGGTTGATGATATGGTAACAAGTTGTAATGAGCTGTTTATGCAGACATAAATTCAGTCGCAAAAACATTACCATGTTGTTTATATGGTTATGAGTTATTTAACCCTTTGACTGTTTCGGTCGTATATATACGTGTTACGAGCCACTGTTTCGGACGTATTAAGATGCATAAATTCTAGCGGCCTCAAATCAAGCAGGAGAAAGCTGGTAGGCCCACATGTGAGAGAATGGGTCTGTGTGGTCAGTGTTCGCAGTATAAAAAAAATCGGGGAGCCAGTGGTGCATTGTGGGAACGCCATTTCAGTAGTCCTTGTTCAGCATGCCCAGCGGTAAGAAATATCTGACTCGGGCGAATCTGGGACTCTTCTCTTCCCAACTGATAGCTCTAACACAGATGGAAGTGTCAATGAAGATTAATTTCATGGTTTTGAGGAGTTTGTGACTGAAAACAATGCCTAGGATACTAGAAGGAAGAAAGAAAAAGAGAATGAAAGAAAATAAGTAAGTAGGTAAGTAAGTATGTAAGTAGGTAGGTAGGTAAGTAGGTAGGTAGGTAAGTAGGTAGGTAGGTAGGTAGGTAGGTAAGTAAGTAGGTAGGTAAGTAAGTAGGTAGGCAAGTAGGTAAGTAAGTAGGTAAGTAGGTAGGTAAGTAGGTAGGAAGGACTGTGGGGAAGAGGAGCATGGGACTCCATGGGTGTTGACAGGCAGAGGGTGGTGAGTGGTGGTATAATATGTCATTTTGACAGCAGCCGCACCCTGACTCAGCATATTTATAAGTCCACACACTCACAACAACCAGCTTCCAGAAGCTAATATCAGTTCTATGAAGTGTCCAGTGACTATATATGCGTATATATAGAAACCAGAAGGTAGAAAGGAAGGAAGGTAGGTAGGTAGGAATGTAGGAAGGAAGGACTGTAGGAAGGAAGGAAGGAAGGACTGTAGAAAGGAAGGAAGGACTGTAGGAAGGAAGGAAGGAAGGCAGGAAGGAAGGCAGAAAGGAAGGCAGGAGGAAGGTAGGAAGGTAAGAAGGAATGTAGGAAGGAAGGAATAAAGGAAGGAAGGAATGATGACCCAGAAACAACAACCAGCTTCCAGAAGCTAATAGCAATTCTCTGAAGTGTCCAGTGATTATATATGCGTATATATAGAAACCAGAAGGAAGGAAGAAAGGAAGGATGAGATGAAAGGAAGGAAGGAAGAAAGGAAGGATGAGATGAAAGGAAGGAAGGAAGAAAGGAAGGATGAGATGAAAGGAAGGAAGGAATGTAGGAAGGAAGGAAGGAAGGACGGAATGATGACCCAGACACAACAACCAGCTTCCAGAAGCTTATAGCAGTTCTAGGCACGTGTCCAGTGACTATGTGTGTATATACGTATAGAAACCAGAAGGAAGAAAGGAAGGACGAGATGAAAGGTAGTAAGGAAGGAAGGTAAGTAGGAAGGAAGTTAGGAAGGTAGGTAGGTAGGTAGGAAGGAAGGTAGGTAGGTAGGTAGGTAGGAAGGAAGGAAGGAAGGAAGGAATGTAGGAATGAAGGTAAGAAGGAATGTAGGAAGGAAGGAATGTAGGAAGGAAGGAATGTAGGAATGAAGGAATGTAGGAATGAAGGTAAGAAGGAATGTAGGAAGGAAGGAATGACAACCCTCAACCTAGGATAACTACCTAACACAACTGCCTGCTACTACTTTGAGGAAAACTGCTCACAAAGAGGTGTTTTGTCTGTGCATATACAAAAAAATGCCCACAAAAATGCAGACACTTGTTTTATGTGTGAGGAATGTGAAACACCACTGTGCATAGAACCATGTTTCAGAGAGTTCCACAAGCTGCAGAACTTCTATGAACATGTCCAGTGAATTTTTTGTATTGTTGGTTTGTGTAAACAAGTTTTGTAAACAATATAATGATAATAATGTTTGTGCGGTTATTGTGTTGCATACAACGAGTGTATATATGTACATTGCACCATACTTTGGTCTCACAGGCCACATAAGTTACGTAAAAAAATAAAATAGTGAAAAAAACAAGAAATCTACGAATGGAAGTAAACAAAAGTTTACTGAGTGAGCGGCATTCGCCGCTGTTTCCATACGCAGCTCATTTTCTGCCAACTTTACGCCTCCATATCTCGGTAAGTACTGATTGCAAAAAAAAAATTTTAGGATAAAAACAATCAAAAATAATCTTAACATTTTGATAAGAAAAAATATTTTTTTTTTTCGAATATTTTGCGACAACAGGAGAGCACTCAGGATTAGGGGTTGCGACAGTCAAAGGGTTAAAATAATCAATATTTTAGTGGTTTAACCCTTAAACTGTGTCCAACATACTAATACACAACTGACAATTGTGTTCAATGTAGTAGTACACAACTGACAATTATGCATCCAATGTATTAGTACACAATTGACAATTATGTATCCAACATACTAGTACTCCCAATTTTTTATATCTTCCAGTCTGCCACTTGCCAATAATTTTGAACTCAGCACAACTCTTTGGGTCTTCTACAATCTCTTCATACCTTTGAAAAATATCTAAGGCCAGAAGGGCCCGCACAGTGCATCTTGGTTAATTACGTACACTCGTAATGACTGTGTGTCTGATGTACTATTATCCCTAACTAGCATAAGTAAACAATGAAATAGGAGCTGTTGTTGCACCAGCAGCTTCCCTACCAGCAAACAGGGTGTGTAAGTAGCACAAGGATGACTGAAGAGCCGTCTTTTGCTGAGTTTACGGCTTGGTGGTGGTCTTGCTGAAAGACTAATGTGTTGGAAGGAAGCAAATGCCAGAAGAGACCAGTTGTATCAGCATTATACAGATGAGATAAAAAAAGCTTCTCACTGTGTCAAATTATTTAACATTAATCAGAATGGCTCAACTTTGTGAGTACACTACCAGCATCACCATAGGTCTTCACATTACTGAAGTCATGATGATTACTGAAGCACCAAAGCCAACCATCATTTGCCTGAGATTCTATATTCATATGCTTTTCTAGCCTACGAGCAACAGAGCAAAGATTAACACCAACAGAATGTTATTGAGCATACCATTTATGCACAGCTTCATGCTTTTTATCTTGGGCCATTGTCATATGTTTTCTAGGACCCAAAATCTGGAAAACTCTGCCAGAAATCTCCAGAACCACTGACTCAGCTAACATTTTTAAAACTACAGTTAGAAAACACCTTTTGTCCTTAACCTATCCAAGCCCATCATAAATAAATATGTAAAAAACCTATACATTGTAAGTGCATTTGCTCAATATCATGAACACAGGTAAATCATTATAATAAATATATGCTTACTCTTAATATCTGTAATCATCTCAAATGTAATCTTAATTATTTCATTGTGTTCACCTTAGGTTAATAATCGAAACTGTAATTCTTCTCTACCAAACTTATTAAAGCCATATAGCATGAACTAATAGAATACTAATCAGTTTTCTTGTATTCATTGTAACTCGCCTAATGATCATATGTACAATTTTGCATTGTTATTGCCTTATTAATTTTAAGTTAGTCTTAAGTTTGCCCGAAATGCTCTGCATATAAAGGGGCTTTTGGCATGTACACCCATTTGTTATACTCCTTTGTACAAACATGTATCATGCTAAAATAAAAATTATTATTATTATTATTATTATTATTATTATTATTATTATTATTATTATTATTATTATTATCTGTTGAACCTTTATGGCTAGCATCTACACTAAACTTAACAGCATAGTCTATAATTTTTTCCTTGCTCCTATGGATACCAGACACTGTTTCTTAACACCATTTTCCTCACATACTCATGCCACTGAGGTGCCAAATTCAATCTTCCTTGTTAGTTCAGGTTTCTGTTTAAGATTTACACATTTCCTCTTGGCACCATCACTTGCTTTAAAAGCCATTGTTAATTGTACTTTGCTGAATATGTTTATGAAGTCACAAAACACTGGGAAAATTGGAGACTGAATGATGAGTATATGCACAAACAAGCAGACATACATGGGCAATCTATGGCTTGATGAACCATGAAAACAAACAGTTCCTGGAAGAGGACACTTGTCTGTAATGGTCAAATGTCAGAATCTTTGGACTTGGTCTGTTGATTAAGAAAACTACCCGACACTATCGCTGCAGACAAAATATGGAATCTACAGATTTTTTAATTTTTTTTTGATAATTCTGTTGTCCGGCCAGTTTCTTTGTCTGTAGTTTCTGAAATTGATTAAATGTTTTTTTTTAACCCTTTGACTGTCGAAGACCCCATTCTGAAACTCATTTTATGTCGCAAAATTTCGGAAAAAAAAAAATTATTTTTTCTTATGAAATGATAGAGAATCTTTTCCCGATGGTAATGACACCAAAAGTATGAAATTTGATGGAAAACTTACGGAATTACGCTCTCGCAAAGTTAGCGATATCGGTGATATATACGCATCGGCGATTTCGCTGACTTTGAGCCCTATTTTCGGCCAATTCCATTGTTACAGTCGACCAAACTCATAGCTATTTCTTTAGAACTCCATTTGTTCTATTGATTGAGCACAAGAAACCACCAATTTACCGATTTCAACTACCCAATAAAGTGGTCAGAAATTGGCAATTTGGCCAATTTCATGCAAAAAAAAAAGATGTCAATTTCAAAATAGGGTCCAGAATAAACAATTCAGACATTTCTGGCACTAAAATAAGATTTTCTCTGTTCATTAATCACGTCTTTAGGCCCCTCTTATATTACTCTTGCTTTCTATTTTGATTTTTTATTCACACAAAAAAATAGATTTACTGTTATGCAGACTACTGCATTATTGTAAAAATGGTATAAATAATATCAGTGCATTTGTGTAAGAATATTAGACTCACCAGTTGACGAGTATTGGACGCATGGCGTGATTTGTGTACTCTTGAACATTGGCAAAAATCAAACATTTCCACTACTTTGAGCTCAATTTCAAGGTCATTTTCATCATGAAACTAATCAAAATAATCTCTATTTCTGTAATATGGTTTTCATTCTATCAAATGAGACCACGAAAAAGAGAATACAACCATAAATACTATACGAAAATACACCTCAAAGTCGACGTTTTAATCCAAAAACACAGTCGGAGTTTTTTTTCTCATTATGCACTGCATGCAGCAGGATTTTTTTATACAGCGCACACTGACCACACAGACCCATTCTCTCATATGTGGGCTTACCAGCTTTCTCCCGCTTGATTTGAAGCCGCTAGAATTTTTGAGTATATATACGTCCGAAACACTGGCTCGTAAGACGTATATTTTATTTTTTATTTTTTTTATTAACACATCGGCCGATTCCCACCAAGGCAGGGTGGCCCGAAAAAGAAAAACTTTCATCATCATTCACTCCATCACTGTCTTGCCAGAAGGGTGCTTTACACTACAGTTATAAAACTGCAACATTAACACCCCTCCTTCAGAGTGCCGGCACTGTACTTCCCATCTCCAGAACTCAAGTCCGGCCTGCCGGTTTCCTGAATCCCTTCATAAATGTTACTTTGCTCACACTCCAACAGCACGTCAAGTATTAAAACCATATGCCTCCATTCACTCCTATCAAATACGCTCACATGCTTGCTGGAAGTCCAAGCCCTCGCACACAAAACTTCCTTTACCCCTCCCTCCAACCTTTCCTAGGCCGACCCCTACCCCGCCTTCCCTCCACTACAGATTTATACACTCGAAGTCACTCTGTCTCGTTCCATTCTCTCTACATGTCCAAACCACCTCAACAACCCCTCCTCAGCTCTCTGGACAATCGTTTTGGTAATCCCGCACCTCCTCCTAATTTCCAAACTCCGAATTCTCTGCATTATATTCACACCACACATTGACCTCAGACATGACATCTCCACTGCCTCCAGCCTTCTCCTCGTTGCAACATTCATCACCCATGCTTCACACCCATATAAGAGCGTTGGTATAACTATACTCATACATTCCCTCTTTACTTCCATGGACAAGGTTCTTTGTCTCCACAGACTCCGAAGTGCTCCACTCACCCTTTTCCCCTCATCAATTCTATGATTCACCTCATCCTTCATAGACCCATCCGCCGACATGTCCACTCCCAAATATCTGAATACATTCACCTCCTCCATACTCTCTCCTCCAATCTGATATCCAATCTTTCGTCACCTATTCTTTTTGTTATCCTCATCACCTTACTCTTTCCTATATTCACTTTCAATTTTCTTCTTTTACACACCCTACCAAATTCATCCACCAACCTCTGCAGCTTCTCTTCAGAATCTCCCAAAGCACAGTGTCATCAGCAAAAGCAACTGTGACAACTCCCACTTTGTATTTGCTTCTTTATCTTTTAGCCCAACACCTCTTGCCAAGCCCCTCGCATTCACTTCTCTTACAACCCCGTCTATAAATATATTGAACAACCACGGTGACATCACACATCCTTGTCTAAGGCCCACTTTTACTGGGAAATAGTCCCCTTCCCTCCTACACACTCTAACCTGAGCCTCACTATCCTCATAAAAACTCTTCACTGTTTTCAGTAACCTTCCTCCTATTCCATACACCTGCAACATCTGCCACATTGCCCCCTATCTACCCTATCATACGCCTTTTCCAAATCCATAAATGCCACAAAAACATCTTTACCCTTATCCAAATACTGTTCACCTATATGTTTCACTGTAAACACTTGGTCTACACACCCCTACCTTTCCTAAAGCCCCTTGTTCATCTGCTATCCTGCTTTCTGTTTTACTCTTAATTCTTTCAATAATAACTCTACCATACACTTTACCAGGTACACTCAACAGACTTATTCCCTATAATTTTTGCACTCTCTTTGTCCCCTTTGCCTTTATACAAAGGAACAATACACGCTCTCTGCCAATCCCTAGGTACCTTACCCTCTTCCATACATTTATTAAATAATAGCACCAACCACTCCAAAATTATATCCCCACCTGCTTTTAACATTTCTATCTTTATCCCATCAATCCCAGCTGCCTTACCCCTTTCATTCTACCCACTGCCTCACGAACTTCCCTACACCCACAACTGGCTCTTCCACACTCCTACAAGATGTTATTCCTCCTTGCCCTACACACGAAATCACAGCTTCCCTGTCTTCATCAACATTTAACAAATCCTCAAAATATTCTCTCCATCTTCCCGATACCTCTAACTCTCCATTTAATAACTCTCCTCTCCTATTTTTAACTGTCAAATCCATTTGTTCTCTAGGCTTCCTCAACTTATTAATCTCATTCCAAAATTTTTTCTTATTTTCAACAAAATTTGCTGATAACATCTCACCCACTCTCTCATCTGCTCTCTTTTACATTGCTTCACCACTCTTTAACTTCTTTTCTCTCCATATACTCTTCCCTCCTTGCATCACTTCTACTTTGTAAAAACCTCTCATATGCTAACTTTTTCTCCTTACTACTCTCTTTACATCATCATTCCACCAATCGCTCCTCTTCCCTCCCGCACCCACTCGCCTGTAACCACAAACTTCTGCTGAACACTCTAACACTACATTTTTAAATCTACCCCATACATTTTCGACCCCATTGCCTACACTCTCACTAGCCCATCTATCCTCCAATAGTTGTTTATATCTTACCCTAACTGCCTCCTCTTTTAGTTTATAAACCTTCACCTCTCTTTACTTACTGATTCTATTTTCCTTGTATCCCATCTACCTTTTACTCCCACTGTAGCTATAACTAAAAAGTGATCTGATATATCTGTAGCCCCTCTATAAACATGTACATCCTGAAGTCTACTCAACAGTCTTTTATCTACCAATACATAGTCCAACAAACTACTGTCATTACGCCCTACATCATATCTTGTATACTTATTTATCCTCTTTTTCTTAAAATATGTATTACCTATAACTAAACCCCTTTCTATACAAAGTTCAATCAAAGGGCTCCCATTATCATTTACACCTGGCACCCCAAACTTACCTACTACACCCTCTCTGCATGTTTCTCCCACTTTAGCATTTAGGTCCCCTACCACAATTACTCTCTCATTTGGTTCAAAAGTTCCTATACATTCGCTTAACATCTCCCAAAATCTCTCTCTCTCTCTACACTCCTCTCTTCTCCAGGTGCATACACGCTTATTATGACCCACTTTCGCATCCGACCCTTATTTTAATCCACATAATCCTTGAATTTACACATTTATATTCCCTCTTTTCCTTCCATAACTGATCCTTCAACATTATTGCTACCCCTTCCTTAGCTCTAACTCTCTCAGATACTCCTGACTTAATCCCATTTATTTCTCCCCACTGAAACTCGCCTACCCCCTTCAGCTTTGTTTCGCTTAGGGCCAGGACATCCAACTTCTTTTCATTCATAACATCGGCAATCATCTCTTTCTTATCATCCGCACTACATCCACGCACATTCAGACAACCCAATTTTATAAAGTTTTTCTTCTTCTCGTTTTTAGTAGATTTGTACAGGAGAAGGGGTTACTAGCCCATTGCTCCCGGCAATGGGCTAGTAACCGAAAGGGTTAATTTGAGGTTTTACTGTATGCTGTATTTCTAAAACTTTCTTACAAGCAAAAATATTTTATGCATAAATTACTAAGTACAGTGGTCCCTCGGTTTTCGTGCATCTCCAAACTCGAACATTTATGTAAGTGTATTTTCGTAAGTGCTGTTGCAAGTGTATTTTTGGGGGTCTGAAATAGACTAACCTACGTGACATTATTTCTTAAGGAAGTAAATTCATTCGGTAATGGCACTTGAGCAGCATTCTGGAACGAATTTTTGGCGAAAACCGAGGGACAACTGTATATCAGGTAAAGTGTATGGTAGGGTTATTATTGAAAGAATTAGAGGTAAGACAGAAAGCAGGATTGCAGATGAGCAAGGAGGCTTTAGAATGGGTAGGGGATGTGTAGATCAAGTGTTTACATTGATGCATATATATGAACAGTATTTAGATAAAGGTAGGGAAGTTTTCATTGCATTTATGGATTTAGAAAAGGCATAGAGTGGATAGGGGAGCAATATGGCAGATGTTGCAAGTGTATGGAATAGGTAGTAAGTTACTAAATGCTGTAAAGAGTTTTTATGAAGATATTAAGGCTCAGGTTAGGGTGTGTAGGAGAGAGGGAGATTACTTCCCAGTAAAAGTATGTCTTAGACAGGGATGTGTAATGTCACCATGGTTGTTTAACCCTTTCAGGGTCCGTGCCATAGTTCTACGGCTTTGAGTTGAGGGTCCAAACCATAGTTCTACGCCATGAGCTCAGCTCATTCAGATAAGCTGTAAGCGGTAAATTTAGGCCTAGATATGAGAGAATACATCTATTTGGGAAGTATGCACCACATAAAACAAATCCTGCAGCACACAGTGCATAATGAGAAAAAAAAACTGAGACCGTAATTTTCGATTAAAACAGCGATTTTGCAGTGTTTTTTCGTGTGCTTTTCATAGTTGTATTTCCGATTTCTTGGTCTCATTTGATAGAATAGAAGACATATTACAGAAATAGAGATGATTTTGATTGGTTTTAATACTGCAAATGGCTTGAAACTGAGCTGAAAGTAGCGGAAATGTTAAGTTTTTGCCGATGTTCAAGAGTAAACAAATGACTTCACACGTCTAAATACGCGCCAGCTGGGTCTAATATACGTTCACAAATGTGGTGATATTATTTATACAATTATTACAATATCTTGCATAACAGTAAATCTTCCATTTTTTGGTTTGAATAAAAAATCATTATATGAATAAAAAATCAAAATGGAATTCATTTGTGAAGACTGAAAACGTAACTAATGAACAGTGGAAATGTTATTTTAGTGCCAGGAATGCCTGCATTGTTTATTCTGGACCCTATTTTGAAATTGGAATATTTTGAACTTTGTGTTAAATTGGCTAAATTACCAATTTCCGATCACTTTATTTTGTAGTTGAAACAGTTGACTGGGTGATTTCTTGTGCTCAGTCGATAGAATAGAAGTAATACTAGCGAAATAGCTAAGAATTTGGTTGACTGGAATAATGTAATTGGCCTAAAATGGGAGTCAAAGTCTGCAAAATTGCCGATGCGTAAATATCGCTGACGCATCAAAATTCGTGAGAGCATAATTTCAACAATTTTCCATCAAATTTCGTACTTTTTGTTTTATTACCTTCAGAAAAAAATTCTCTTCCATTTCATAAGAAAAAATGAATTTTTTTTTTTTTAAATTCTTGGACCCTGGTGCACACTTTGAAATTTGGCCTTTGGACCCTGAAAGGGTTAACATACAGTGGACCCCCAGTTTTCCTACAGTCCAAATATCGTACAATTCGGATATAGAACACTTTTTTTGGGCAAAATTTTTGTCCGGATTTCGTACCTCCATCTGGAAATCGTGCGCATCAGACGTGTCGACCCACCCCCTGGGACACCACCACTCTCATGCATATGTGTCTCAGTCTGGCTCTATCACTGGTTGAGTGAGCATTCATCCGAAACATTTCGCACACACACACACCAGGTGTGATCAAATCATGGCTTATGAGCTGCATGTAAAGTGTTCACTCATTCAATGTAGTTGAGGGAGACAATATGCAGAACAAGAAGTAAACCTTAATATTGTCTCAGGAATGGCCTTGAATGAGCAGACAAGACATACACAGCCATGGCTTAGTCATGTCTAATGGATACTGTTGTTGAATGATGTTTTGTACAAACCTTATGTGGCACATTAAAAAAATGCAGTACAATATTACTGCATATTGGGAAGATTTTTGGGTGCAACTGTTTTTTTTTATCTTTTTTTCATACATTTTTAATGAAACTTTTGCCTTGTCATGTATGCACTCAGGCATTGTTTAAATGTTTCCCAAAAGAATTGTTTTTAAAACAACTCAAAGTCTTGAATGATTGTCTGGTCCTTTTAAATTTGGTACTGTACATCTATAGGATGTCAGGTACAGTGGACCCTTGAATTTCGTGATTATTCCGTTCCAGAGAGTCCGCCGAAAGTCAAAATTCACGATTTTCAAAACCATTTTTCCTCATAAGAAATAATGTAAATCCAATTATGTACTCCGTTTCAGACACCCAGGAGTATTAACAAAATAGTATATTTTTAGAGATTAAATATAGATTTACATATAGAAAAGAATGACTAATAAGTATAAAGCACTAATAACATGTATAAATGATCATTTAACATCATACTTACCTTTATTGAAGACTCTTGTTGGTGTATAACAGACGGGGAGGAGGAGAGAAGGATGCGAGTTTATTGTTTAGAAGCAGGACAAAATGCTTCAATATGACACTAATATCACCTCTGCGGCTTATTTATCTACCACAATTCATCTAATATGACATAATATTAATTAAATAGAAACATGATATATATTCTAGAATGAATAAAATGTCATTACATATGTGAGGAGTGGTGCTATTGTTATTGTTGTTGGGTTTATAAGGGCCATTGACCATAAGCCGTACCTATACTGCTGGTGGTGGAGGCAGCAGGCCACCACCACTATTCACACTGAAACAATGTACGTAATTTATAAATAAGAAATATTTACTCTTTAATTTATAAATAAGAAATATTTACACTTTAATTTATAAATAAGAAATATTTACACTTTAATTTATAAATAAGAAATATTTACACTTTAATTTATAAATAAGAAATATTTACACTTTCTAAATAAGAAATATTTACGCTTACCTTGGAAGAGATGGTGGCAGAGGGCGGCGTTCTTGTCAGTGCCCCTATATACCTCAAACAACATTGGAGAAGTTTCGTGTCGTCCTTTTTCTATCGCTTAATCGCTTAACTTACTTGCTACACTGTTAATGCTACACTTTATTCTGGCTGGCGCTATAGCCTTTATCGACTCCACTTTGGTATACTTTGCTATGATTTCTTTCTTTAATTATATGGTGTTCCTCACTTTCCTTTACCAAAGGGTTGACACTAGGAGCTTTGTTTGGGCCCATGGTGGCTTATTTAGCAGTTGCAAGCACTAAAACGAATGAAATATTAAGAAATGTATGAACACGTGAAGTGATCGTCACTCGCCGAGATACAATGCCAGACTGACTCTGAATGGTGTTTGTGTGCCTGTGGCGGCTGGGAGGCCGCTCGGACGCGTTTCATACGACCGCCAATTTCTAAGTCAAATCACGAAAATCAAGCCAATATTTTGACGAAAAAACTCATCAATTTCCAAAATTCATGATATTCAAGGCGGACAAAATTCAAGAGTCCACTGTATTAAGATGTTAGCATAAAGCAAAATATAGAATGTTAAGAATGCTTTAAAATTACTTTGTTTAATTACAGGTGCAAGTCTCGTCAGGACGTGGAATCATTTACACTGAATCCACTTAGGGCTTTAAATCTTCTTAATATGCAGCCAGGTAAAATATTTTAAATAGAAAAATGGCACAAATGTTATTAATAGGATGCTTTGAAGACAACATTATATAAGAAATAGATTATATTTAGTGTATAAAGAATAAAATACATTGAAAAATAAGAATTGCAAAAAGTATGCATGAATTATAATTGTGCATGGTTAATTTTTTTCAAAAAAATGCAAGAATATATACAGTATAATAATACAGTAGTTCCAAATGAAAGCTGTATATGATATGATGATTTTCCTAATCCATTTAACTGATCTTTCTCTGCATTTATGAGTACTTAAAAACTTTTTCCCATATTTAGATTACTAGATCACTTTTCAGATATTTTAAATTTCTTTTAAGTGTTAGACTTAATATTAAGTGTGTAAGACATCTGACAAACTATTTTACACTTTGGTATAACTGTTGTGAGCATGAAGCAGTTGTTACTGGTTGTAGTGATAACACTTTTCTTATTGCATTGATACATATATTCATTATGTACAAATACAGTAATCCTCACAGTTGCAAAAAAGAATATTTCCCAGAAAAAGTGATTTCATGGGAAAACTTTGTAACAAACGTATTTTTCTGTATGATTCTGTTATATTGCTTAACACGTGATATTAATTTACTCTTTGATCATTTGGCTTGAGTAAGACTGTTTTTGGGTTACAAGCTTAATTCGTTCCAGATGGCTGTTTGAGTGCCGATACCAAACAAATTTGTTTCCATAAGGAATAATGTAAATTAGATAAATCCATTTCAAACCCCCAAAAATACTTACAAAAGCACTTAGAAAAATATACTTACATAATTGTTCGAGTTGGGAGCTGTTCATATACCGAGGTACCACTGTACTTTACTCGCACGTCATTAGGTAGGTCATTTAAATAGCTGACTTTTTAATTTTGAACATTGTCTAAAATTAGCAATCCCCTTGTTGAAAATATTATACAGTGGAACCTCGGTACTAGAACTTAATTCATTCCAGAAGGCTGTTTGAGTGCCGATCTGTTCGAGTACCGAACAAATTTTTCCCATAAGGAATAATGTAAATTAGATTAATCCGTTTCTGACCCCCGAAAATTGGCCCTTATCCATTCCAGGAGCTAGACCTAAAATCGAACTGGCCGATTTGTGAACCCTTATTTCCCCTAAGAAATAATGTAAATACAATTAATCCGTTCCACCCAAAAATATTCACCAAAAATTCATTTTTTTAAAGAATAAATACTATAGTTTTACATACAGAAAACAATGAGATATAAATATAAAGCACTAATTTTAATTGATAAATGAACAGTTAAATCAGTTTTACCTTTATTGAAGACTCTTGTTGGCATATGAGAGAGGCAGGAGTTTGTTTGGAGGCAGGACAAGATAGTCCTTCAATATGACAATAATATCAACCCTACAGCTTATTTATTTAGCACAATTCATCTAATATGACATAATAAACAATATTAATAACATAGAAACATGATATAAACTCTAGAATGAATAAAACATGTCATTACGAGTGTAAGAACTGGTGGAGGTGTTGTTGTTGTTGGGTGTAAGGGGCACTGACCATAAGCCGTGGTGGTGGCTGGCTGCAGCAGAAAGCCACCACCACTATTCACACAAACAACTGTACATAATTTATAAATAAGAAATATTTACACTTTAATTTATAAGTAAGAAATATTCACACTTATATAAATAAGAAATATTTACACTTACCTTGGAGGAGATGTTGGCAGAGGGCGGCTCTGGTCTCAGTGTCCCTATATTCCTCAAACAAACAATGGAGGAGTTAAGTTTCGTGTCGTCATTTTTCTATCGATTAATGGCTTAACTTACTTGCTACACTGTTAATGCTACACTTTATCGCTGGCTGGTGCTATAGCTTTTATCGACTTGTGCTGCTTAAGAATCGTACATATCGTAGAATCACTGAAGAAGGCACATTCTCCCCTCTCTTCCTCCTCCACTTTGGTACTTTGCTACAATTTCTTTCTTCAATTCTATCGTGTTTGTCACTTTCTTTACCAAAGGGCTGCCACTATGAAGTTTCTTTGGGCCCATGGTGGCTTATTTCACAGTCACAATCAATAAACAAGCACTAAACACAATGAATTTGTGATAAACAAAGCTAGACTGACTCAAGACGCCTGCTCGGTGAGGCGCGCAAGCGCAGGGCAGGTGGACAGGTCTGGGACGTGGGCCGATAATCGGGCAAAAATTGGGCCGAAAAAAGCAATCGATAATCGAGCAGGCCGATAATCAGACCAGCCAATTTCCAGGGGTCCACTGTACTTACAGCGACTTTGCGGTGTATTTTTGTAAAGTATTTATGGTTGTATTCTCATTTTCTTGGTCTCATTTGATAGAATGAAAGATATACAGTGGACCCTCAGTTAACGAAAAAACTTCATCCCAGAAGCCTGCTCAAGTGCCATTACCGAACGAATTTACGTCCTTAAGAAATAATGTCACGTAGGTTAGTCTATTTCAGACCCCCAAAAATACACTTCCCCTGCACTTAAAATATTATACTTACATAATTGTACGATTTCAGGGGTATGCGTTAACCAAGGGTCCACTGTATTACAGAAATAAAGATGATTTTGAATGGTTTACAGGTTAAAAGTACTTATCTTGAAATTGAGCTCAAAGTAGCAGAAATGTTCGATTTTTGCTGATTTTCAAGAGTAAACAAATCACGTCACACGTCCAATACACATCAATTGGTGGGTCTAATATGCTTTCACAGATGTGCTGATATTATTTATACCATTTTTACAATAATGCAGTAGTCTGCATAACAGTAAATTTTTAATTTTTTGTGTGAATAAAAATTCAAAATGAAAAGCAAGCATAATATAAGAGGGGCTCGAAGTGGGAGGAGCTATAGGAGGGAGAGGGTGGGGCCAGCAGAAGGAGCAGTCAGTATCTGATGAGTCGTCCTGATAGACGGATACTAGCGGTGGTGCGAATACACTGTTGTGTAATTATGTTAATATTAGTAATAAAGGTTATCTATCTATCACATTTATTCCAACTTGATATCAGAAACACACCAGATAACCTAGAAGCACAATAAAGACACTGAAATTAATAATAAAAGGCATATTTTATGGAGAGGCGGAGGTTGTGTTGACATCAGGGCAAACACACACTAACCAATTTTCTTTTTGGTTGACTGTTATCACTAATCTTCTTAAGCCCCATGGTGACTTATTTATACATACATGTACGTATATAAAAGCTGCGGTTAGACTGATGTACATGTTCTGGCAGGTCGTGTTTGTTTGGTCGAGTGCCCAGCAAACGGTTGAATACCGAGAGATTTTTTTACCGAATAAAGCGTTCGAGTACCGAATTGTTTGAGTACGGAGCTGTTTGAGTACCGAGGTTCCACTGTACTTGGTATATTATACTTGGTGGTAAAATAAATCACTGAACCAGTCTTGAAAATTCCAAAATTCAAGTAAGCCTCTTCATTTATTCAACCAGTGACAGGTAGCTTAGGTGTGGCATATCCCTGGAATTTAATCAACCAATGACAGGTAGCTTAGGTGTAGCATATCCCTGGAATTTTCATAATGGTACAGTAGTATTTGCTTTACCTTACAATCAGTTGTAGCATTGCCTCCCAAAAGCTATGTTAGATTATATACTTCTTATGCTCTCTCCTGCTAACATAACAGTAACTGTAATGTTACCAGTAGCCCATTGTTAACAACCGCAGCAAGATGCATAAAGCATTTAAGTATTCAAAGTCCTATAAAGCAAAAACAGAGTTAACCCTTTGACTGTTTCGGTCATATATATATATATGTGTTACGAGCCATTGTTTCGGATGTATTAATACGTGTAAATTCTAGCGGCTTCAAATCAAGCGGGAGAAAGCTGGTAGGCCCACATATGAGAGAATGGGTCTGTGTGGTCAGTGTGCGCTGTATAAAAAAAATCCTGCAGCACACAGTGCATAATGAGAAAAAATAACTCCGACCATGTTTTTGGATTAAAACGCCGACTTTGAGGTGTATTTTCGTACAGTATTTATGGTTGTACTGTATTCTCTTTTTTGTGGTTTCATTTGATAGAATGGAAAACATACTACAGAAATAGAGATGATTTTGATTAGTTTCATGATGAAAACGACCTTGAAATTGAGCTCAAAGTTGGGGAAATGTTCAATTTTTGCCAATGTTCAAGAGTAAACAAATCACGGCACGCGTCCAATACACATCAACTGGTGAGTCTAATATTCTTTCACAAGTGCACTGATATTATTTATACCATTTTTACAATAATGCAATAGTCTGCATAATGGTAAATCTTCTATTTTTTGTGTGAATAAAAAATCAAAATAGAAAGCAAGAGTAATATAAGAGGGGCCTAAAGATGTGACTAATGAACAGATAACATCTTATTTTAGTGCCAGGAATGTCTGCATTGTTTATTCTTGACTATTTTGAAATTGACAACTTTTTTATTTTGCATGAAATTGGCCAAATTGCCAATTTCTGATCACTTTATTGGGTAGTTGAAATCGGTAAATTGGGGGTTTCTTGTACTCAATCGATAGAACAATTGGAGTTCTAAAGAAATATCTATGAGTTTGGTCGACTGGTACAATGGAATTTACTGAAAATAGGGCTCAAAGTCGGCAAAATTGCCGATGTGTATATATCGCCGAGATCACTAACTTCGCGAGAGCATAATTCTGTAAGTTTTCCATCAAATTTCATACTTTTGGTGTCATTACCATCAGGAAAAGATTCTCTATCATTTCTCAAGAATTTTTTTTTTTTTTTTAAATTTTGTGGCAACAGGAGAGCACTCAGGATTAGGGGTTACGACAGTCAAAGGGTTAAAGTCATACAAAGAAGAAGTAAAAGTTAAGCAAAATTATGAATTTACTTATGTATAGGTACACATATTTATAAGTATGATCATAATATAGTAAGTTCTTCCAGAACAATTGAAAGTACAGTGGACCCCCGAGTTTCAATCACCTCAAAACTCGAACAATTATGTAAGTGTATTATTGTAGTTCTTTTGCAAGTGTATTTTTGGTGGTCTGAAATGGACTAACCTACTTTACATTATTCCTTAAGGGAGCAAATTCGTTCGGTAATGGCACTTAACCCTTTGGGGGTCCAAGGGGTCTCTCTGAAACTCGTTCTCAGGGTCCACGAATTTAAAAAAAAAAAAAAATATATATTTTCTTATGGAATAATAGAGAATCCTTTTCTGATCATAAAGCCACAAACATTATGAAATTTGATCTAAAACTAATGGAATTATGCTTTCCCGAAGTTAGCGGTAGCCATGACACTTACGCATCGGCGATTTCGCCCACTTTGAGCCCTATTTTCGGCACATTCCAATGTTTCAGTCTACTAAAATTATAGCTATTTCGCTAGAACTCCATTTCTTCTATCGATTGAGTACAAGAAACCGCCTATTTACCAATATCAACTACCCAAAATAGTGGTCAGAAAATGGCAATTTGGCCAATTTCACACAAATTTCAAACGATGCCAATTTCAAAATAGGGTCCATAATAAACAAGGCAGACATTCCTGGCACTAAAATAACATCTTCTCTGTTCATTAGTCACGTCTCCAGGCCCCTCTTACATTACTTTTGCTTTCCATTTTGAATTTTTATTCTCACAAAAAATAGAAGATTTACTGTTATGTATACAACTGCATCACTGTAAAAATGGTATAAATAATATCAGCGCACTTGTGCAAGAATATTAGACTCTCCAGTTGATGTGTATTGGATGCATGGTGTGATTTGTTTACTCCTGAACATCGGCCAAAATCAAACATTTTCGCTACTTTGCGCTCAGTTTCAAGGTACTTGTCATCGTGAAACCAGTCAAAATTATCTCTATTTCTGTAATATATCATCTTTTCTATAAAATGAGACTAAGAAAACGAGAATACAAGGATAAACACCATACGAAAATAGACTGCAAAGTTGCTGTTTTAAACCAAAAACACGGTCAGAGGTTTTTTTTCCTCATTATGCAATGTGTAGTGCAGGAATTTTTTTATACTGCGCACACTGACCGCACAGACCCATTCTATCACATCTAGGCCTAACAGCCTGTTTCTGCTTGATTTGAGGGTGCTAGAATTTAGGCGTACTAGTACGTCAATAACCACAGTGCGTAAAACGTACTTGTACGACCATAACCCCGAAAGGGTTAAGCAGCCTTCTGGAACGAATTATGGCTGAAACTTGGGGGTCCACTGTACAGTGGCATCCCGAGTTTTGTACTTTATTCGTTCCAGAAGGCTGTTCGAGTGCCGTTACCGAACAAATTTATTCCCATAAGGAATAATGTAAATTAGATTAGTCCGTTTCAGACCCCCAAAAACACACTTACAAAAGCACTTACAATAATGCACTTACATAATTGTTCGAGTTGGGAGCAGTACGAAACTCGGGGTACCACTATATCTCAATGGCTTAAATCCCTTGCAACATAGTTAAAGAAACATATAATGTAAGAACAGATTCATAAATCAGAGTCTTACACTGGACTAATAATGTACCATAACTGTGACTCTTGTAAGCTCTCACCTTGCCCTTTTAATTACTCTAAGTCCCACATTAGACGTGTGTAATAACTCAGATACCAGTGAGCTAAGTATCAAGTTCCACACTGGACACTTATAAGGCTATGTCTTCATTCTCCTTAAAAATGTACAAGTCCACAAACTATTCTGTGTGTAAGTATAAAGCACTAATATATAGCAGTGTATACACGAGATGAACACTAAACATGTGGCAGGCAGTATCAACTACCAGCAGCATCACCTACCACCTGACATCTTCATCTATAATTTTTAAGGCCTAGGGAGAGCTGATTGTTGATTCATTTTAGTGTGTATACCTTCCACCAAAGATGGGCAGTCCTTGCAGAGAATGAGTAGTGCTTAGTATGGCATTACTGTGGTAGCTCTAAAACCCCACAGCAGCAGCAACAACAACAACATCAGTGGTTGCTACACCAGTGAATATATCATAACTTTGTTACATAATTCTAGTGCTTAATAACTTTTTCACACTATTGTCAGTCACCAAGATATTCAACAATTGTATAAATACAGCTAGGGTTTTTAAATGATTATTAAAGGCATAATAATGTGGCCCGTGGCCTGGTGGCAAAGCTCTCGCTTCACACACTGAGTGTCCGGGTTCGATTCCCGGCAAGGGTGGAAACATTGGGCCTGTTTCCTTACGCCGGTTGTCCATGTTCACCCATCAGTAAAAATGGGCACCTGGGTGTTAGTCGACCAGTGTGAGTTGCATCCCGGGACAAAATTGACCTAATTTGCCCGAAATGCTCTGCATAACAAGCGGCTTTCTGTATAGTAGTATGTCATTGATGTCAGCTAGGACTGTATACCTTGTACATGTACTTGTAGAAATAAAGATATTACAGCCTTTTCTCACTTAGTGATGTACTCGTTGATCAGTATGCTTACCTAAATAATGTATATTAGAGCTGATTTCCTCTATTCACTTTATTACAATATACAGTACACTACTGTATAAACATTTAAAAATATTCTAAAAATGTTATAAATGGTGCAAAGGTGACATTAAAACAATATCAAAGATGGTTGACACAAACCCACTACCATTATAGTATGCTCCTTGCTTAGCAACGAATTTGTTTACTGATGTTAAGTGAGGAGAGGCTGTATTATTATTATAACTATAATGTGATTATTGGTTACTAGTCTTCACCACCTCCCACCTTCACTATACATTTCCAATACCTCAATTTTCTTAGAATTTTTTCTTTGGTGCCATAGATAATATCCTGAGATGAAACAAAAGGATTCAAATTTGATTGAATAACACACGACAGAATAAGGTATAGTGCGTGTATACGTACTAGGCAAATGGATGTGTTCTTTACTAGAGCTGGAGCAGACTGCTTCCTGCATATATTGACTTCATACAGACAATACAAATACTGTACTAAGATGAAACAACACTGGTAAATGCAGTATGAAATAATTGGTTAGACAAGTCATTAATGTTTTGATGAAATTTTGTTCTGCATTTTTTTTTATCTTATCCTAGATGTGTCATAATTTACAATTTCTGTTCAGATAAATATTCTTAATGAGGTTTCTGTATTTGGATTATGAAAATTCTTTTATATTTTTTTGTCAATACAAAGAAAGACAGTTTTTTCTGTGTACCAAGAGAGACGAAGATGATGAAAACTGACATGAATGAACCTGCCTTTAGTAAGTAGGTCGAAATTGTACAAAATGGAAAAGTTAACTATATTTATAGTCAGTAGTAGTAATGAGTTTCTCTGAAATTTGTGGCATGGTACACTTTTGACAAGAAAAAAGTAAAGTGAAGTAATCAAAGTACCAAAAAAATATAAAAATTGTTGAGAGAAAAAGTCATTAAGAAGAATTTCAAATTATTTTAGATCTCACCTGTGGTAAAGTTTTCTTCTGTTATCTCTACCATATTATTCACTCTCAAACTCTGACTAAGATAGTTACGTCTAACATCAGTTGCTTGCTTGTTCATGACCTAGTCATGTTACTGACATGTGCACTGTTATGCTTGTGCTCTACTCACACTTATCCATTAACCTACTTATTCAGTCTATCTTTACTATTTTGAATTATGTACTAATAGGTATTGTATATACTTTTAGTTTAATTGGAAAAATATACGCCAATGACATTTCTTTTATAGCTACTAAACTAGCCTAGAATTATCTAGTAAATGTTTATTTTCATGATATTTTTAGGCCATAAGTATTAGCATAAATAAATAGTTATAAAAAATTACAAAGATGGTGTATGGTAAATGTGTGGAAGTAAAAAGAAAGATCAGTTTATGTTCAGTACAGTGGAACCTCAGTTTTCGTATGCCCTAGTTTGTATGTAAAACTATAGTTATTCTCTATAAAATGTATTTTTTGTTAATATTTTTGGGTGTCTGGAATGGAGTAATTGGATTTACATTATTTCTTATGGGAAATATTGCTTCCGTTTTAGTACGATTCGGTTTATCGTCAGACTTTTTCGAACGGATTAATCACGAAAACCGAGGTTCCACTGTATATCTAATGCATTGTTCTGTTTGTAAAAATCATCATATCATATATAATACTGAAGGGTTTGGCTAGTTTTGTAGTTTAACTTTGCCTGGACCCTCTTCCCTCCCAGTATTGGTGATAATTTTGTGATATTCTTATAGACATGTATGATATCCTAATAATGTCTAGAGGGCTATACTCCATGGTGAGCAGCATGTTTATTTTGTTTTTAATTGATATCATTTGCTAGTCCTGGAATAAGACTACAGTTCTTTTTGCTAAAGATTGCACTAAGTTAATTAAAAGTTTTACAGATTTTGTATTACAAATGTGATAGATTTTTGTCAGTTGGTTTCTTGACTATAGTCTTTCTAGAGGCCTAATGACTGAGGTTCATGTCCTACAACTGATGTACTTAAGGAACAGGCCTTATTTATTATACATGTAGGCTTAAGATTCCCATCATTGAGAGGGGCAGATTGGATGTTACCACTTCTATTATTTTATGGAATATTAATGAAATTTGTAAATATTCAAGTTGGCTAACTGAAAGCATAAATTAGCAAAGAATTTTCCAGTGATTTCCCCCCTGGTTATTAAAGTTTTACATAGGTTTAAAAGGCATTACTTCATGATGAATGTACAATTTATAATATAGGCATGTTACCTTGTGTGTTAGTATATTACTGGTAGCCTGCCTGTGAGGCAGACTTGTGCTTCTGACTGTAAAGGGAATATTTACGAGTCCACTAGTTATATGCACTGAGAGATGTGTGTCTCAGTGTATATACTCTGAGAGTTTGCCTTAATCCTTATTTTTGGCATTAAGGTATCATGACATTGGTATCTAAGTGGACTGCCACCTTAATAATCCTCAAGTAGATGATTGGCCTTAAACCTAGCAACATAAGAGTCTGCTCACATAGGCCTGGTGTTGTGTGATTGCACATATAATTAATAGAAATGAGGTTTTTTACCTGTGGATGTGTGTGGATCACATGGAGTTGTTAGTTTTTTATGTGCCAAACGTAATCACATAATATCAGTATACATTATGTTGAATCTGACACTTTTTAAAAGTACACTAGCCTCTCATTTCTTATTTTTTAAGACAAAATAACTATATAATTATGTACACTTAGGAATCCTTAAAGGTGTGACTTTTATTTAGCAGTAGAGATAGCTGTCACTTTTTTGGGGACAGCATAAGATGCTTGAAACATACATTATGAATTTTTAAAAAATATCAACTTAATACTCTGCTTTTAATTTTTGGCAAAATGTTGTTATACACTTTTTATTTATTGTATATATCTTAGAACTTTAGGAAATATTGCCTTTTAAACAAATATAATTTAGGATTTAGGAGATTATCTTTTCAAGGGCATACAGGCAATTCCCGTTCAGTGATGAGGGTTGGTTCCAAAAAATAATGTTAATGGAGTATTAAACTTGTGGGGAAGAAAATTAGTTATGGTCAAAAATATGTTTGGCTCTACATTACAGGTACATTATGCAAAAGTCATCAGCACTCACCAGATACAGATAAGCATGCTGCATACTGTAGTGTTGTTGAGAAACATGAATTTTTTTGAGCAATGAGTGGTGGAGATGCTTGTGGTGGTGGCGATGCAGGTGGTGTTCCCCAGCTTTATTTATATTTGTTATCTGAAGAATCCTTGCAGTTAAAATGGAAATAACCAAGTTTGATGTACTATACATTTAACACCTGTGGGTTGTAGCTGTCTTCTTTAGGTATCCTTAGCAAAGTGAAATGCTGCATACCATGGCTGTGGAAAATGTGATGAAATTTGTGTGATAGATGAATGGTGGTGTTCATTGAAATGGCCTTACAGGTATTATTGTTCTCATGCCTTATCCAGCTCTTGTTATTCAAGAGGATGCAACTTGGTTTCATTTACATTGAACACTTGTGGTGTGTAACCACCTTCTTCATTTATATCCTCATCAAAACAGGATGCTGTATGTTGGCTTGGAGGAAATGTGTGTGAAATGGGGGGGAGGGGGAGAACCATTGATGTTTAAGTGCCACTTTGCTTGTGATTGCAGCATCACTGAATACAATTCATTCCTACTATCCACCATATTGATCAATTTCAACTACATTTACCATTGTATGAAGCCAGAATCTTTATTTAAAGAAAATGGTGGATAAATGTGTGAGAAGATGCATTTTTGTACCCATTCCTTGTAATTCTCAGCTGGAAACCAAAACTGTTAAATGGGGCTAACGTGTATTTATTATGCAGTTTTTTTACTGATTTCATCACTGGTTTCACTGGTACATGGATGGATGGGATCATGTTCAGCGGGGATTGCCTGTATCATGAACAATGTTGGTAGTATTTTTATGAGAGTTCCAAGTTGTTGGATAAAGGTTGTCTATTGATTTTGCCCAAACTATGCAGTAAAGCTGTGACTTGCACATATTAATACAGTAAATTAAATATAATCTTAGTGCTATATTTGAGCACAAACTTATAGATCATTGATTTTCTTAATATTATGAGCCTAGTGAAGGTAATTACCTGTGAAGGAGAGGATGACCATTATGTTTCTTACATGGACTAAGTTTTATGATGAGTTCTGGTTCTATGTATAATAGTACTGACTTATCCCTTGAGCAGTGTTTGTCTTTGTTACAGCTGGATGTTGTGCCAGTGAGTGTCATCTTTCTATCCATCTCCACCATGAATGTCTTTTTGATGAAGTTTGTAGAATGACATCTGCAGTGTTTATTTGTACATACAATATGTACATATTCTTTGATTGTTATGTGTGTCTTGCAGAGATTTGTACTTGCCCTTATCTTTGGACTTTTCATGGACATTATCCTTTATGGGCTCAGTGGTGGGTAGGGAAATATGGTAGCTGAAGGTAATTACCAATGTATGCATAATAATCTTCCTATATCCACTGTTGATGACCCCTGTGCACCTATGGACTCCTTGAAACTTGTTATCACTCTCAGGCAATCCTTTGTCGCTTGAGCCAGGTACTGCAATTCACCCTGACTCCTTTGATACTTCTGACCTTTGCTCTACTTTGAACTTGATCTGGCTTTTCTCACAACACAGTGTTGATTTTCAGATCATTTGCATGTCACAGGACAGAATGGCTCATCACATACTAGATGATCCTGTTTCTATAACTGACATAACTTTTCACTCTCATCCTAAGAAACACACTACATGAAACCATTTTCTTCCTACAAAATGTATTTCAAAGACAGTTTTGGGTGAAATTCTTTTCCCTACACCTGACTGCATCTACAGAGATTGCCTTACAGACCAAGGCATTGTCAAAACACTCATGAGACATGTTGGTCAAAGTGTATCATTCCTTGCCCTCAAGAGTGAGATGAATATTGTCACCTTCAGTGATTCAGAACAGGCCAACAACCTTTCCTATATACCCCTCTATCGACAACATCCCAGTCTTGGTACTTCCTCAGTTCAAGCTCTGGGACTGTCCTCATCCTACACTATAATCCTGCAATGGGGCCTGGACCTTCATGAACAACTTGAAACTCCAAAACCTCCCAGCCACCACAGTAGAAACTTATGTCTGCCATGTCTGAGGTCATACATCTTATCTGACCAATATTTCTAAATTGTTCTTTGAATTTCTAAGAAGAATAGGAGAATGCACATATGATTTTGCAAGTACAGAACTGTACTGTTTTCTTTGCCTCGGGATAGGATACATTGTGTTCCGCTTTGATCTTTATAATGGTGCAGTCTGTCTTATAAGATTGACACTGTCAAAAGTATTGTGGGACCCCTGACAGTTCCCACAGCATAGTGCAGCAGTCTGACATAAGTCTTGGGTATGGCTTACCCCTCTGCAAACCAATCTTATGTGCCCAATATTTTTTTTACATTTCATGTCTCACAGGTGCTGGTTGATATTACTGGACAAAGAGTCACGCATACCTACAAACAAGGACTTCCTGTTATAAAGTGGCTCCCATAAAGGTCATTACTATTAATCAGTTTCCAATTTTTTTGACATTCTTGTGCAAGACCCTTATGTGAATAACACACCGTGACTTGAAGTACAGTAAACCTTTGATATAATAGACCTCAATATAATGGACTTTTAAAATAATGGAGAAAATCCAATATATAAAGTGTACATTTAACTCCTTTATTTTC
The DNA here is from genome assembly GCA_009830355.1 of Cherax destructor. Lineage (NCBI taxonomy): Eukaryota > Metazoa > Arthropoda > Malacostraca > Decapoda > Parastacidae > Cherax > Cherax destructor. The sequence continues at coordinate 53,610 of WNWK01009528.1, forward strand.
AGTATTTATTCAGTACAATGGTAAATTGTATGGACACTACTGTATTAGGATTTTTTTTCTCATGTTTTTCCTGGTAATTGTAAATGTCTTCTATTTCCTGGCAAGTAGCCATCTTCCATCACTTTGTCATCCTCCTCAGTCTCTTTGTCTTGTTCATGTGGATGTTTACTTGCATTCATCTCATGAGTGGCCACATTTTGGAGTACATAAACAGAATTAAGGTTGTTTGTAAGAGCAGGAGAAACATAACTACACTGACTAGAGCTACAAGCCAAGTTTCTTCCTTTCTCTTGTTAACACAGTAGTAGTTCTCAGGAGCTCAACTACTTGCATATTCTATACTTAAAGCTTGTCTTTCTTTCAATAATAGACGATTGTTTTATATTTTCTTGTATGTGTGTATAATTTATTCTCAAGTGGGGGAGGCTTTATTATTATGCATTAGAATGAATTTAGATTTTAGATATCTTTAATACTAAAATAAATACCAGTACACAAATGTTATACAGTTACTGTTTCTCAATTATTTGAATGGTAACCTCTCAAGCAAGTAAAAATTTTTTATGCATTAGGCTTACTTTATAACTAAAGGTAAAATGAGGAGTGATGGTGAAAGTGTTTATTCATTTTTTGATCACCCTACTTCTGTGGGAAACAGCTGGTGCGTTAAAATAAAAAAATCCAGATATTATGTAGCACGTAGTGTTGTAGTGCTGTGTGTAGCTTCGGGTGTAATGCACCTCTGATGCGATTAACCAGATGTGTTTTGAGTAACTTCAGCTGTAATACTGAGTAACAGAATTGAATTCAGAATTGTTCTCTGTATTATTATTATTATTATTATTATTTATTATTATTATTATTATTATTTCTTCTTCTTTCAACACGTCGGCTGTTTCCCACTGAGGCAGGGTGGCCCAAAAGGAAAAACGAAAGTTATTATTATTATTATATATTTTATAAATATTATTAAAATCATATACATTACAGTGCAAGGTTCCATCCATCTTATTTATATACAGTATTCTAAAAATTTTGGCTAATGAATTACTTGTATTAGCTATGGTAATTTTAATGCTTTGTGACCTGCATGGGATTGGCACATTTCTTGTGAATATATAATAGCAACAGGTGAAAACAAAACAAAATATTTTAGTTATTTTAACTAGCAAAATAGGCATTGGTTAAAATTGCCAACAAAATTGTTATGCAACTATTTTTATAAACCCAACTGTTCTATTTATTCCTGTTAGTCATTAATTCTAACAATATTGCTTACATATAAGGGAAAATTTTCTGCTAATACTGTACTGTACTTTATTTTTCTGCTACAGATCTTCTAAACTAGTGATGAATTGTATGTCTTTAAGTACTGCAGTGAGGGAGAATATGTTTGGTACTACAATATTTGATAATGTCCACCTCAGTCACACCTAGCTGTTGTATGCAATTCTACACAACTTTTGATGCCAAGTGAACCTAATTATTACCTGTCCTAGTGAAAGTCATACATACTGGTCATACCTTGTTACTTGTTAAATGACTCCCCTTACAGCAAAGCTAAATATCACTGACCTATTCAGTGGGGTGATTGGGATTCGAACCTGGGAGTTTGGAATTACCTGCCAGTTACAGTACCTTCATCAACTGCACTACAGAGGATCATGGATTAGGCAATGGGCTAGTAATCCCAGATAGCAGATTTTAATCTTGATCACTCTTGAATTACTACATTCAGCCATTGAATTCTACCTAAGTAGCAGCCTTGAGGACAATATAATGATGTTTATAAACCCAAAATAAGTCATAATGAAACTGTCAATAAAAAAACAGAATGCTGGGTAGAGAGGGGACTATCCGCCTGGTATGTACAAGGACCATGGTTTGGGTTCCTGCCCAGTATTCTGTTTATTCATGTAGCAGTGTGTTTACCTTAACATTACATTTGTTTATATATATCTTACTAGATCATGATCATGTGAGTTGACTATGACCATGTTACTAGACTGTGATCATATTATAGCATAATCATGTTACTAGACCATGACTATGACTGGATAACATGACTAAACCATGTGACTAGACCACATGACTATACACTAACCATATGACTAAACCACATGTCTAGACACTAACCATGTGACTAGACCACATGACTAGACACTAACCATGTGACTAGATCCTGATCATGTGACTGTTGGATTAGGTAAGTGAACACATTTGCATGACATAATGCACTCATTATTCCTTGTTAAACTTTCTATTTTTAGTTAAATTTATTGTAATTACAAACATACACATGAATTAATGAAATACAGCAAATATATAGTACTATCATAGAAAGACACTGATTATTACAGTAGAACCTCATTATTTGAGTTTAAAGTAATATAGAGTAAGTTGTTTAATATAATACGGGATATTGAGGTTGAATACAGTAGGTCCTCATGCTAGTGAGGGAACACCCATTCTTTATACTGTAAAGAATAAAAAGCCACAATACCTTGACTGAAACAATACACAAATAAAATGAACATTGGAGAAAGAAACTCGTGACGAGTTAATGGTGTGTGACTAGTTAATGGTGTGTGACTAGTTAATGGTGTGTGACTAGGTAATGGTGTGTGACTAGTTAATGGTGTGTGACTAGTTAATGGTGTGTGACTAGTTAATGGTGTGTGACTAGTTAATGGTGTGTGACTAGTTAATGGTGTGTGACTAATTAATGGTGTGTGACTAGTTAATGGTGTGTGACTAGACTAGTTAATGGTGTGTGACTAGTTAATGGTGTGTGACTAGTTAATGGTGTGTGACTAGTTAATGGTGTGTGACTAGTTAATGGTGTGTGACTAGTTAATGGTGTGTGACTAGTTAATGGTGTGTGACTAGTTAATGGTGTGTGACTAATGGTGTGTGACTAGTTAATGGTGTGTGACTAATTAATGGTGACTAGTTAATGGTGTGTGACTAGTTAATGGTGTGTGACTAGTTAATGGTGTGTGACCAGTTAATGGTGTGTGACTAGTTAATGGTTTGTGACTAGTTAATGGTTTGTGACTAGTTAATGGTGTGTGACTAATTAATGGTGTGTGACTAGTTAATGGTGTGTGACTAGACTAGTTAATGGTGTGTGAATAATTAATGGTGTGTGACTAGTTAATGGTGTGTGAATAGTTAATGGTGTGTGAATAGTTAATGGTGTGTGACTAGTTAATGGTGTGTGACTAATGGTGTGTGACTAGTTAATGGTGTGTGACTAATTAATGGTGACTAGTTAATGGTGTGTGACTAGTTAATGGTGTGTGACTAGTTAATGGTGTGTGACTAGTTAATGGTGTGTGACCAGTTAATGGTGTGTGACTAGTTAATGGTTCAAGTTGGACTGAATTTTGTCATAAGTTTCTTTCTCTTATGTGTGGGTTATTTCTGTATTTTATACTGTAATTCAGTTTATATGTTAGAAATTACAGTTGTTTTTTCATGAAGTTAAAAATCTTACAATAAATTTAGCTTTGATTTCAGATATAAATGTTTTTAAAATGTTATTGTGGGTGTGATAAGACTGTTGATGAATATACATTATGTTTGATAGAGGAAATTCCCTGGTTCTGCTCTGTACTAATATACCTCCTCATCAGCAACACTCTTAGGAGTGAGACTGATTCAATTTTTTAGGATTCCTGGCTTTGAAGCACTGAAGAAACGTGAGGTCTCTTTTCATTAACCTAATTCCCTAAGTAGCATATATAGTAGGAAATTTTATTTTTTGTGTTACTAGAAACATTAGTTAGGTTGATTTGATAATGACTCCAGAGCTCTGGTGATATAGATACTGTGGTATCTTTATGTTGCATCCCTCTCTCCAACAACCAAACTGGTTTAAGTCAATGTTCTTGCGTGTAATTATGTGCCTCAATTTTTTTTTCTATGATTATCATTGCAGTGTATTTTTAGTTAGTACAGTGGACCCCCGAGTTACGAACACCCCGGAAATCGTACAATTATGTAAGTATAATATTGTAAGTGCTTCTGTAAGTGTATTTTTGGGGGTCTGAAATGGACTAACCTGCTTGACATTATTTCTTAAGGGAGTAAATTAGTTCGGTAATGGCACTTGAGCAGGCTTCTGGAATGAAGTTTTTACGTTACTCGGGGGTCCACTGTATACTGTACACCTGTCTAACAACACACTTTCAATTGCTTCCGAATATCTGAATGTATTCATGTCCTCCTGCTTAATTGTCTCTATACAGTGGTACCTCGAGTTACGATATTTTTTCGTTCGAGAATGCTGTTCAAGTGCCATTACCAAACAAATTTATCCCCATAAGGAATAATGTAAAATAGACTAGTCCTTTTACACCCCCAAAAATATACTTACAAAAGCAATTAAAAAAATAAACTTACATAAAAGGGCGATTTTGGGGACCATTGTAACTCGAGGTACCACTGTACTTCACTTTTCCTCTTCCCCTCCACTTAATCTGCTCTATCCTTTTCATAAAAATCCTTTCACCTGTGCAGCCATGATGTGTTGTTTTTGTCTGTCTACTTTTCCTTTTTATCTGCCTTCATACATTAGGAGAGTTTCAGTGGGGAGAAATAAATGGGATTAGGTCAGGAGTTTCAAACAGAGTTAGAGCTAAAGAAGGAGTAGCAATAATGTTGAAGGATAAGTTATGGCAGGAAAGGAGGGAATATAAATGTATCAATTCAAGGATTATGTGGTGTAAAATAAGGGTTGGATGTGAAAAGTGGTTTATAGTAAGTGTTTATGCACCTGGAGAAGAGAGAAGTGTAGAGAGAGAGATTTTGGGAAATGTTGAGTGAGTGCGTGGGGAGTTTTGAACCAAGTCCTCTTCAAGGGAGGCTCCTTGGCATGGTGAAGAGGCTCTTGGTCTGAGAAATTAGACCTTTTGGTCTTCTTCCTCAGACCAAACCTAATTACCTCCCAATCCCCCTCCCCTATCCCATCTTCCCCATCCTCTCTTTTTCCCTCTCCTCCTCCTCCTTTATCCCTCCCTTATTCCCTTCCCGTTTTCAACCTGTGAGATTCTCTCCACAGGCATTCTGGTTCCTAGGTAGGGGGAAGGGTACCGTGGTCCATCCTATTCCGTTGAGGTTCTTGGCGGTGGTGTAGTTTGCCGTGGAATCTGGATCGGCTGGGGATGTCCCGATCCCTCTTTGGTCTCCCGGGGGGTGGCTTTGGGTGCCTTTCGGGCGACAGGTGTATCTCTGGAGGCCACCTTTCGGATTCCGGGGGTGGTGGCCAAAGGAGGTATGCTTTGTGGCGGGTGTCCGGCCGCCCTCTCTTTTGTCCACCGAGATGGCTCGGTGGATATGAGGTTGCTATCCTGGATTGCTGTCCTTGTGGGCACAGAGGGAGATTCACGCCCCTTTCATTCCTCCGCATTTCCCCCTTTTTTTCTTTTTTTTTCTTTTTATTTTCTTCTTTTTTTTTTCTAAAAACAAAGAGAAAGAAGTAACCTAACCATGGACATCCCACTCTGTGAACCTACTACCCCCGGGCCCCTTCCTGTTACCGCACCCCGTTCTAACCCTGCCTCATTATTGGACCACTCTTCAGACACTTCCAATACCCCTGTACCTCTTGCTGGTACCGGTTCGTCACCTGCTTCAGGTACTGGGGTTCCGCCTGGCCCTTTTGATACGTCTTACTTCCGCTCTTCTCTGATCATGCTTCCGGCTTCTCCCTCTACGGTGCGGCAATTTTCGGGTTGCTCACCCGTCCCACGTCGGACCAACTCTGGTCCCACATCTAAATGCCCAAGACCCTTACATGATGATACTTCGTTGCTTCATTTTCATTCAGCTCAGAAACGACCAGCTCGTCACGCACTCCCCTTAAACACTATATTTCACACTACGTACACAATGGACTAAGTTTTTTACTCTGAGACCGACTTCTACTGCCTATCTTTCCGATCATAGTATTGGTAAGGCGCTCCTACGCCATGTGGGGTAAAGATATCTCCTTTCACACTCTCAAAAGTGGCACACGCATCGTCACGGGCAGATGAAGTTCAATGTGGACAAGTGTAAGGTACTAGTCCTTGGTAATGAAAATATCCCTCGAATTTATAAACTAGGTGAAGTAGAGCTTGATCATACAGAATGTGAAAAGGACTTGGGAGTCGTGGTGAGCAGGAATCTAAAGCCAAGACAAGCCGGAATCAAGGTCAGAGAAGAGTGAAGGTCAGATGTATCGAAAGGGCCAGTCGGGTCCCTGGGACCTGAAGCAGGTGACGAACTGGCACCTGCTTCAGGTACAGGGGTATTAGGGTTGTCCGAAGAGTTATCCGTCCAGAATGCTGGCCAAGCTATTCCTGTCACTATTGAAAAACATCATTCTCTCAATTCTTGTAGTGGTACTATCATTCTACCCCATACTATTGTCCAACAGAATTTCCAAACATGTGGTGGTGACATTCTGGAGCAGCTTGAGCTCCAAACCTTCCTATCCTCAAAGTTGACACTGTTGTCCTCCCTGCCCATCGGCGAAGACAATATCCTTGCAATATTGCTCGCTTAACATTTGACTGCCGTGACCTTCCGCCCTTGGTCTACATTGTGGGACACCGTTTACAAGTTTGAAAGGTGATCCCTACACTGCAACAGTGTAGAAACTGCTGGCATTTTTGTCATCTGGCTAAATATTGCAGGTCCATGGCCGAATGCTCAGTCTGTGGTGCCGTCAACCATGCCCATCCTTCTTGTAGTCTACCTCCCTTTTGCCTTAATTGTCGTGAGGCGCACCCATCTTACCTTCGCTGTTGTCAAGTTTACTTAAATGAGAGTGAGATCCGTTGTCTCAAAGAGGCGGAAGGCTTCCCATATGCTATGGCTGTCTCTCATCTACGCCTTCAAGGGAAATTTCCCCGTATTTCCTATTCTTGCATTGCTAAACGTCCCCCCCCCCACTTCTGGGGTCCCAACTCCCGCAGCTTCCTCTGTGGTCACTCCATCCTTAGTCACCCCTGTCTCGAATTCTTTTGCTGTCCTGGGCTCCGAGGTCCCTACCTTGGCACCCCATACTGTTCTCACCTCTTCCTCTACTCACTCGCACAGTTCTGTGTCTACTATATTCATCTGATAATTTTTCCGATGGAACTTTTAATGAAAGTGCTCTTCTTATACGCACTGGTATTCCATACCATCAGCTCTTTGTTCATACTTCTCTGCATTACACTGCAGCCCGTATCCACTTGCATAAGTGGTATACACTCTGTTCTTTGTATCTCTCCCCTTCTCGGGTATTGTCTATCCCAGATGTTGCCTTTCTGGTTTCTTCCTTACCGCCACCCCTTCTGTTACTTAGCGATTTTAATGCCCACCATTTTCTCTGGGGGAGGTCTCACTGTGACTCCCGCGGCATTCAGTTGGAGGCTTTTCTTGCTTCTCTCCCCCTCCATGTTTTAAATATGGGTACTCCCACTCATTTTGATCCTCGAACTCATTCTTTCTCTTGCATCAATCTCTCTGTCTGCTCTTCCTCAACTGTCCTCGACTTCACCTGGTCTGTCCTCCCAGACTTGCATGACAGCGATCATTTTCCAATCATCCTTACTTCTCCTTCGTATTCTCCACCTCCTCGTAGCCCACGCTGGCAATTTGACCTGGTGAATTGGGACCTTTACGCGCATCTTACTGCTTTTCATGAGGCTCCTTCCTTGTCCTCCATTGATGAGGTTTTACACCTCTTCTTGAACTCCGTCTTAACTGCAGGTTCACATTCTATTCCCCAAACCTCGGGCAAGCATTCTCAGAAGTGCATGCCTTGGTGGTCTCCTGCTTGTGCTCGGGCAGTACATTTTAAACGCGCTGCGTGGGGCAGGTACCGGTACAACAGAACCACAGAGAGACTCCTTGATTTTAAGCAGAAGAGAGCAATTGCTCGCCGTGTCATCCATGACGCTAAACGCACTTGCTGGTGGGATTACGTTTCTACCGTCACTTTGGCTTCCTCGATGAGTGCAGTCTGGAAAAAGGTATGGAAACTTAATGGTAAATTCTCCTCCGACTTGGCTCCTGTTCTTCAGGTTGCTGGTGTCGATATAGCACACCCTCTTGCCGTTGCCACTGAAATTGGTAATCATCTGGTCCATATTTCTCAGGGGCTCCATCTATGCCCCTCGTACCTTTCTTCTAAGTCTGCCAGTGAGTTAGAGCCCTTAGACTTTTCTTCTCTCAGAGAAGAATCATATAATGTGCCTTTTACCCTTCTGGAACTGGAGGCATTACTCTCCGCTTGCCGATTATCGGCAGCTGGGCCAGACGGCGTACATATTCGTATGCTACAGCATTTACATCAGTCAGCCCTTGCAGTCTCTTACAACTCTTTAATCTTAGTATATGGTCACAAGGAGTTCTTCCCCAGCAGTGGAAATCTGCTATTGTTCTACCTTTCTGCAAACCGGGTACTACGGGACATGATGCCTCCCACTACTGCCCAATTGCTCTTACCAGTTCAGTTTGCAAGGTGATGGAACGTCTGGTTAATAGACGTTTGATGTGGTATTTAGAGACGCACAGTAGTCTCTCCACTAGTCAATATGGCTTTCGTAAGGGCCGTTCTACCATTGAAACCTTACTGCGCTTGGACACGTATGCAGTCAACCCTTGGTTTTCGTGTGTCTCAGTTTTCGTTGATTTTGGTTTTCGGGCACTTTTTTCGTGGAAATATTGTCTTAGTTTTCGTTGATGGAACGGAACCTGTCCAGTGCCCAGCGCACATACAAAGCCCGCAAGCCCGCCTCTCACGCACATTCTCAGGCAGTGTAGCATTGTTTCTGGTTGAGTGAACATTATCCTATGAGATCATACAAAACATTTCTTAACAATTCATTGTTTTTGGCCCTTGATTATTGTGTGTGACTGCTAAATAAGCCACCATGGGCCCAGAAAAAGCTCCTAGTGCCAGTCCTTTGGTAAAGAAAGAGAAACACGATGGAATTTAAGAAAGAGTGTAGCAGGCATGCAGGGAGTGTAGCAGGCATGTAGGGAGTGTAGCAGGTATGCAGGGAGTGTAGCAGGTATGCAGGGAGTGTAGCAGGTATGCAGGGAGTGTAGCAAGAAAGCAGGGAGTGTAGCAGACATGCAGGGAGTGTAGCAGGCATGCAGGGAGTGTAGCAGACATGCAGGGAGTGTAGCAGGTATGCAGGGAGTGTAGCAGACATGCAGGGAGTGTAGCAGGCAGGGAGGGAGTGTAGCAGGCAGGGAGGGAGTGTAGCAGGCAGGGAGGGAGTGTAGCAGGCAGGGAGGGAGTGTAGCAGGCAGGGAGGGAGTGTAGCAGGCAGGGAGGGAGTGTATCAGGCAGGGAGGGAGTGTAGCAGACACGGAGTGAGTGTAGCAGGCATGCAGGGAAGTGATCCCGGATAAGGACTTGGTACCTAAAGTCCTTATGGAAGGGGATTTCCCTTCCAAACAATAGCCTCTCTTCCCTCTCCCCTTCTCCCTGTCTTCTATCCAGCAACATTAGTCTTCAATAAAGGTAAGTATCATATTGAATGTTCATTCTTTTGTGCATGTAAATCAATCTTTAAGGCCCCCCAAATTTTTTTTTGATACTTCTGGGTGTCTGGAATGGATTAATTGAATTTTCATTATTTCTTATGGGGAAAATGGTTTTGGTTTTCGTCGCTTTTGGTTTTAGTCGATCCCTCTGGAACGGATTAAACGCGAAAACCAAGGGTTGACTGTATTCTTAATGCCTTTACCAATAATCACTTGGTTATCGCCATCTTTTTTTTACCTTGATAAGGCATATGACACAACTTGGAGGTATAATATCTTGGCCCAGGCCCACTCCTTAGGCCTCTGGAGCAATCTACCATTTTTCCTTAAGGCCTTCTTAACTGAAAGACATTTCCGTGTCTGGATTAATAATATGCGTTCCCCGGAGTTTGTCCAAGTTGAAGGTGTCCCCCAGGGATGTGTTCTGAGCACAACACTCTTTCTCCTTGCTATAAATGATCTGGCATCTATTCTCCCATCCAATATTTGGTCATCGCTTTATGTTGATGACTTTGCTATAGCTTGTGCGGGCGCTGACTGTCACCTCATTGCAGTTTCGCTCCAGCATGCAATCAACCGTGTTTCCGATTGGACCACCACTCATGGGTTTAAATTTTCTAGTAGTAAAACTCGCCAAATTACTTTCACTAGACGTTCAGTAGTATCTGATCATCCATTGTACCTATATGGCTCACGTATCCCAGAACGTGATACGGTCAAGTTTCTCGGCCTTCTGTTTGACCATCGATTGTCCTGGAAACCTCACATTACCTCTCTGAAGGCAACTTGTCATAGCCGGCTGAATCTCCTTAAAACCCTAGCACATCTTTCATGGGGGGCTGATCGTAGAACTCTCCTTCGCCTGCATTCAGCCCTAATTTTATCGAAACTTGATTATGGTGACCAGATATATTCGGCGGCCTCTCCTGCTACTCTCTCTAACCTTAATCCCATCCATCACCAGGGATTACGTTTATGCCTCGGTGCTTTTCGTTCTTCACCGGTTGAGAGCCTCTATGCAGAAGCGAACATTCCATCCTTGTCCAATCGCCATGATGCACATTGCCTTCGCTATTATGTTCACTCTCATGACCTCCGCAATCCTTCCATATATAGGATTGTCACAGATGTTAGTAGACGCTCTTTATTTGTTCGTCGCCCCTGTTTACTTCGTCCCTTTTCTCTTTGCCTACATTTGCTCGTCTTCTGTTCAGCTACCATTTTTCTATGTTAATGTGGCATCTCCCTTTTCCCTACCCCCTTGGGAAGTTCCTGCTGTTCGTGTCTGTTCTTTTGCACTGCCATGCATGAAAGCCCAACTGCCTACGGCGGCTTCTCGCTCTCTTTTTCTAGACCACTTTCGCTCTCATTCTCATGCCATCGCACTGTACACCGATGGTTCTAAGTCTTCTGACGTCGTTGGATTCGCAGCAGTGTTTCTGGACAGTGTCGTGCGAGGGCATCTATTATCCTCGGCTAGCATTTTCATGGATGAATTGTATGCCATTCTTGTAGCACTTATCCATATTGCATCTATGCCTGTGTCACCATTTGTGGTCGTTTCAGACTCCCTTAGTGCTTTACAGGCTATCCGAAAATTTGATACACCTCACCCCCTAGTTCTTCGTATCCAACTTTGATTAAGCCGTATCTCTAGCAAACACAAAGATATTGTTTTTTGTTGGATCCCTGGTCATGTTGAAATACAGGGCAATGAACAGGCAGACACTGCTGCGCAGTCAGCAGTACATGACCTTTCAGTTTCATATAGAGGTGTTCCATTTATGGACTATTTTGCTGTCATTGCTACCCACCTTCTCACCCATTGGCAACAACGTTGGTCTGACCTGCTACATAACAAACTCCATTCTATTAAACCGAGTACAGTGAACCCCCGGTGTTCGACGGTGTCGGAGCTCGGCCAAATCGGTGTTCGGCGTTTTTTTTTACAATATTTTTGACTCGGTATTAGGCGGCCACTCGGAGTTGGGCGAGTCGGCTATCCGTCCCGGACGCATACGCGTGTGGCTGTTGCCCAGCTGGGCACCCAGGCACTCAGTGTGTTATTGTTTACAAGTGAGCGAACACTACCCACGCACCACCCACGCATTCATACCATATATATTGCCATTATTCCAGTGTTTTTAGTGCTTGCAACTGCTAAATAAGCCACCATGGGCCCAAAGAAAGCTCCTAGTGCCAAGCCTGTGGTAAAGAATGTGCAGGGAGTGAAGCATTCATGCAGGGAGTGTAGCAAGGATGCAGGGAGTGTAGCAAGGATGCAGGGAGTGTAGCAAGGATGCAGGGAGTGTAGCAAGGATGCAGGGAGTGTAGCAAGGATGCAGGGAGTGTAGCAAGGATGCAGGGAGTGTAGCAAGGATGCAGGGAGTGTAGCGGGTATGCAGGGAGTGTAGCAAGGATGCAGGGAGTGTAGCAGGGATGCAGGGAGTGTAGCAAGGATGCAGGGAGTGTAGCAGGCATGCAGGGAGTGTAGCAATGATGCAGGGAGTGTAGCAGGGATGCAGGGAGTGTAGCAGGGATGCAGGGAGTGTAGCAGGGATGCAGGGAGTGTAGCAGGGATGCAGGGAGTGTAGCAAGGATGCAGGGAGTGTAGCAAGGATGCAGGGAGTGTAGCAGGGATGCAGGGAGTGTAGCAAGGATGCAGGGAGTGTAGCAAGGATGCAGGGAGTGTAGCTAGGATGCAGGGAGTGTAGCAAGGATACAGGGAGTGTAGCAGGCATGCAGGGAGTGTAGCAAGGATGCAGGGAGTGTAGTAGGCATGCAGGGAGTTTAGCATTCATGCAGGGAGTGTAGCATTCAAAGAAAAAGGCCAGTAACCCCAGAAAAGAACTTGGTACCTGCAGTGTTAATGGAAGGGGATTCCCCTTCCAAACACTAGCAGGTACCACCACCTTCCCTCCTCCCGTCCTCCACACATCAACAACTCTTCAATAAATGTAAGTGACATGTTATTGTACTATTTATTTCTTAATTTTTTTTATAAAATTGTGTTTAATATAATGTCAAAAAGTTCTAAAAAATATTTTATTTTAATACTTTTGGATGTCTGGAACGGATTAATTTTATTTCCATTATTTCTTATGGGGAAAATAGAATCGGAGTTCGACCAAACCGGTGGTCGACGGGCCCTCTGTGACGGATTGCCGACGAGAACCGGGGGCTCACTGTACAGTGGACCCTCGGAAATCGTACAGTTCGGTAATCGAACAAATCGGAAATAGAACAACAAATTCGATTTCAGTAATCAAACACATTCCGCTAATCGAACAAGTGCGTACCAGACCTGTCCGTCCAGGCGTCGTGAGTCAGTCTAGCTTTGTTTATACTCCAGTGAACATTACCCTGCTTGCTCTTCCAAACATTTCACAATTAATTAATTGTGTTTGGAGCTTGTTCATTGGTTGAGGCAGTGTTAGAGGCAGTGGTGATGAGAGGGAGTGGTGATGAGAGGCAGTGGTGGTGAGAGGCAGTGGTGGTGAGAGGCAGTGGTGATGAGAGGGAGTGGTGATGAGAGGCAGTGGTGGTGAGAGGCAGTGGTGGTGAGAGGCAGTGGTGGTGAGAGGCAGTGATGATGAGAGGCAGTGGTGGTGAGAGGCAGTGGTGGTGAGAGGCAGTAGTGGTGAGAGGCAGTGGTGGTGAGAGGCAGTGATGAGAGGCAGTGATGATGAGAGGCAGTGGTGGTGAGAGGCAGTGGTGATGAGAGGCAGTGGTGATGAGAGGCAGTGGTGATGAGAGGCAATGGTGGTGAGAGGCAGTGGTGATGAGAGGCAGTGATGATGAGAGGCAGTGGTGGTGAGAGGTAGTAGTGGTGAGAGGAAGTGGTGGTGAGAGGCATTGGTGATGAGAGGCAGTGGTGGTGAGAGGCAGTGGTGATGAGAGGCAGTGGTGATGAGAGGCAATGGTGGTGAGAGACAGTGGTGATGAGGCAGTGGTGGTGAGAGGCAGTGATGATGAGAGGCAGTGGTGATGAGAGGCAGTGGTGATGAGAGGCAATGGTGGTGAGAGACAGTGGTGATGAGAGGCAGTGGTGGTGAGAGGCAGTGGTGGTGAGAGGCAGTAGTGGTGAGAGGCAGTGGTGGTGAGAGGCAGTGGTGGTGAGAGGCAGTGGTGATGAGAGGCAGTGGTGGTGAGAGGCAGTAGTGGTGAGAGGCAGTGGTGGTGAGAGGCAGTAGTGGTGAGAGGCAGTAATGGTGAGAGGCAGTGGTGATGAGAGGCAGTAGTGGTGAGAGGCAGTGGTGATGAGAGGCAGTGGTAATGAGAGGCAGTGGTGGTAAGAGGCAGTCTTAATGTAGAGTGAGAGGTGAGTAAACAAGATTAAATGAATAAACAAGAGAGAATGAGAGTGTAGAAGGTTCTGGGGTTTTGTAAACAAACCAGTTGTTGTTATTGTTGCTGTTACCAACCTAGACAGGAATGAATTCTTTTCTCTCCGTGAAGCCGACTGGAAAGAAGTGATCCAATGCAGTTAGCATTACAAACTCCGTTTTCTCTTATACTAACACGTCTGAAGGAGGAAAGAATGGGAAGATGTTTTCATAGCAAGACCAAGAATGCCCGCCACCACCGTCCTCCCCTGCCACCACATTTGTAATGACATACTACAGTGGACGCCCGAGTAACGAACAAAATTCATTCCAGAAGCCTGCTCAAGTGCCATTACCGAACGAATTTACTCCCTTAAGAAATACAGTGGACCCCCGAGTTTCGTAAACCCCAGAAATCGTACAATTATGTAAGTATAATATTGTAAGTGCTTGTGGAAGTGTATTTTTGGGGGTCTGAAATAGACTAACCTACGTGACATTTTTCCTTAAGGGAATAAATTCGTTCAGTAATGGCGCTTGAGCAGACTTCAGGAGTGAAGTTTTTACGAAACTCGGGGGTTCACTGTAATGTCAAGTAGGTTAGTCCATTTCAGCCCCCAAAAATACACTTACAAAAGCACTTAAAATATTACAGTGGACCCTCGGTTTTCCCCATAGATACCTCTAACTTCGACTTCTTTCTCTCTATAAATCATGGCTTATTTGCAGTGGAATATCCGAGGCCTCAGGGGTAACCGGGGTGAGCTTCAGGTGTTGCTCTCCCAGTTTTTCCCTGTTGGTGTCTGTTTGCAAGAACCCAAATTGCAATCCTCTGTTATCCGGCCTTTTCAGGCTATGATTTGTTATATTCATCGGATCCTTTTTCCGATGGAACCTTTAACGGAAGTGCTCTTCTTATACGCACTGGTGTTCCATACCGTCAGCTCTATGTTCATTCTTCTCTACATTACACCGCAGCCCGTATCCACTTGAATAAGTGGTATACACTCTGTTCTTTATATCTCTCCCCTTCGCGAGCATTGTCTATCCCAGATGTTGATTTTCTGGTTTCTTCCTTGCCGCCACCCCTTCTATTACTTGGCGATTTAAACGCACACCATTTTCTTTGGGGAGGGTCGCACTGTGACTCCCATGGCGTTCAGTTGGAGGCATTTCTTGCTTCTCTCCCCCTCCATGTTTTAAATACGGGTACTCCTACCCATTTTGATCCCCGAACTCATTCTTTCTCCTGCATCGATCTTTCCATCTGCTCTTCATTAACTGTCCTCGACTTCACCTGGTCTGTCCTCCCGGACTTACATGATAGAGATCATTTCCCAATCATCCTTAAGTCCTCTTCGTATTCTCCTCCTCTTCATAGCCCACGCTGGCAATTTGACCAGGCGAAATGGGACCTTTACGCAGATCTTACTGCCTTTCATGAGGTTTCTTCCTCGTCCTCCATTGATGAGGTTTTACATCTCTTTTCGTCTTCCGTCTTCACGGCAGCTTCACATTCTATCCCCCAAACCTCGGGCAAGCATTCTCAGAAGTGCGTGCCTTGGTGGGCTCCTGCTTGTGCTCGGGCAGTACGTTTGAAACGCGCTGCGTGGGGCAGGTATCGGTATAACAGAACCACAGAGAGACTCCTTGATTTTAAGCAGAAGAGAGCAATTGCTCGCCGTGTCATACATGATGCTAAACGCACTTGCTGGCGAGATTACGTTTCTACGGTCACTTCGGCTTTTTCAATGAGTGCAGTCTGGAAGAAAGTGCGGAAATTGAGTGGTAAATTCTCCCCCGACCCGGCTCCTGTTCTTCAAGTTGCCGGTGTCGATATAGCACACCCTCTTGCCGTTGCCACTGAAATTGGTAATCATCTGGTCCGCATTTCTCAGGGGCTCCATCTATACTTTAATACTTTTATTTATTTAGACATTGTACAATTATATATGGTAGATATAGTTATACATAGTAATTACATAGTTATTACTTAGTTATTAATGAGATGTACATGCCAAAAGCCCCTAATATGCTGTGCATTGCGGGCATTCTTAGGACTACTTAATTCTAGACTACATGGTAAAAAGTTATGGTTGATAATTTATAAAATAAGTAAAGTTGCATATCTAAGTTATAAAGTTTGAAGATAAGTTGAACATATCAATTAATTGTAGCAATGCAACTAATTGAGTGAGATAACAATTTAGAACAATTAATTGCATTGCAGTTAGTTTACGTGGTCATTATAATGTAAGTGTTGTGGAAATAATTAGCTAAGTATGTAATATTCATAACAGGTTTTACATTCAATTGATTAGTCAGGTTTTTACATTTGATTATTCTACTTTGCTGGGAATGTTTGATATTGAGCAATTAGCTTTGGGTGAGAAGGTGGTTTTTTAGCATCGTTTTGAATTGGGGTACAGGTAGGGTTTCTTTGGCAATGACAGGTAATGAATTCCAAATTTTCGTGCCTTTTATATGCATTGAGTTTTTACATAGTGTTAGATGGACACGGGGAACATCGAGGAGTGATCTGTGTCTAGTGCTATGGTCATGTGTCCTGTTAAAATTGGTAAGGAGAAGTTTGAGTGGTGGGTTAATATTTGCATAGAGTGTTCTATGTATATAATAGGCACAGTAAAAAGTATGGATGTCTTGTATGGTGAGTAAGTTTAGGTTTTTGAATATTGGTGGAGTATGTTGCCTGGAGTGAGAATTTTTTATCATTCTACTGCTGCCTTTTGTTGTGTTATTAGTGGTCTGAGATGAGTTATTGATGTAGAGCCCCATGCGCAGATTCCATAGGTGAGGTAGGGGTAAATGAGTGAGTGATATAGGGTAAGGAGAGCTGGTTGTGGAACATAGTACCGTATCTTGGATAGTATTCCCACGGTCTTTGAGACTTTCTTGGAGATTTGTTGTATATGAGTCTGAAATTTGAGGCCACTGTCAAGATGGATTCCTAAGAATTTTCCCTCTGTGAGTTTTGTGATAGGGGACCCGTTTATCATTATGTTAAGTGGTGCGTTTGTAAGTCTGTTCCCAAACAGGATAAAATAGGTTTTATCAATATTGAGAGTAAGTTTGTTGGTCATCATCCAGGTAGATATTTTCTGCAATTCAGTATTTGCAGTGTTGGCTAGTGTGTCTGGGCTTGGGTGAGAGATTATGTATGTAGTGTCATCTGCAAAAAGTATGGGTTTGAGTAGTTGAGATGCATTTGGTAGGTCGTTAATGTAAATGAGAAAGAGTAGTGGGCCAAGAACACTTCCCTGTGGGACACCTACAGTAATAGTTTGCGCGGTGGAGCTAGCTCCATTTGTGTACACATATTGGTTTCTGTTGCTAAGGTATGATTTTAGGTAGTTTAGGGAGTGTCCTCTTATACCATAGTGTGATAATTTTAAGTGTAACAGATCATGGTCAACTGTATCAAAAGCTTTACGTAAATCAATGAAGATTCCCACTGGGATTTCTTTTTTCTCAAGGGCGGTGTAAATTATTTCTAACATGTGTATAATGGCATCATTTGTATTTTTATTAGGCCTGAATCCAAATTGACAGTGGTTGAGTACGTTGTTGGAGGTGAGGTAGGAATATATTTGTCTATGAATTAATTTTTCAAAGATTTTGGAGAGAAGGGGTAAGTTAGATATCGGCCTGTAGTTATTCAGGTCTGCTTGATCTCCTCCCTTATGTATTGGGGTGACCCTCGCTATTTTGAGTATTGATGGGAAGGTAGAGGATTCAATGGATTTGTTAAAGAGTGTTGCAATAATTGGTGAGAGAACTTGAGAGGCTTTTTTGTATATATAAGGTGGTAAGTTATTTAGGTCACCTGCTTTGTTTTTTAATGTGTTGATTATAAGTGAAACTTCTATTGGGTTGGTTGGGGCTAGGAATAGTGTGTTCGGATAGGTGCCAGTGAGATAGTCGTTAGGTGGAGTATTTGAACTTGGGATTTTGCTTGCCAGCTTTTTACCTATGGTGGAGAAGAAATCATTGAGTTTGTTTGCTGTTTCAATAGGTGGGAGTAGGGGTTTATCTAGTTTTGTTAGCTTGATTGTTCTGTTTGTGGATATCTTTTTTGTTCCTAGAATTTCAGATAGGGTTTTCCAGGTCTTTTTTATATCACCTTTTAAGTTATGTAGTCTGTTCTCATAGTACAATTTTTTTGACCTTCTTATCAGACTCGTTAGGTTTGATGAGTAACGTTTTGTTTGTTCTCTTGTTATTTGTCCCATTCTGTACTGTTTTTCATATAGGTGCTTTATATTAATGTATTTGAGTATGCTGGGGGTTAGCCAGGGACTATTTAATCTTTTAGTTCCTTTCTTCTAAGTCTGCCAGCGAGTTAAAGCCCTTATATTTTTCTTCTCTCAGAGAAGAATCTTATAATGTGCCTTTTACCCTTCAAGAACTGGAGGCAACACTCTCTGCTTGCCGATCATCGGCAGCTGGGCCAGACGGCATACATATTCGTATGCTACAGCATTTACATCAGTCTGCTCTTACTGTCCTCTTACGACTCTTTAATCTTATATGGTCGCAAGGAGTTCTTCCCCAGCTGTGGAAGTCTGCTATTGTTCTCCCTTTTCGCAAACCAGGTACTACGGGACGTGATACCTCTCACTACCGTCCCATCGCTCTTACCAGTGCAGTTTGCAAGGTGATGGAACGTCTAGTTAATAGACGTTTGATGTGGTATTTAGAGACTCATAGTAGTCTCTCCACTAGTCAATATGGCTTTCGTAGGGGCTGTTCTGCCATTGACCCCTTACTGCACTTGGATACGTATATTCATAATGCCTTTGCCAATAACCACTCGGTTATTGCCATCTTTTTCGATCTTGAGAAGGCTTATGACACAACTTGGAAGTATAATATCTTGACCCAGGCCCACTCCTTAGGCCTCCGAGGTAATCTACCATTTTTCCTTAAAGCTTTCTTATCTGACAGACATTTCCGTGTCCGGGTTAGTAATGAACTTTCCCCGGAATTTGTCCAAGCTGAAGGTGTCCCCCAGGGTTGTGTTCTGAGCACAACACTTTCTCCTTGCTATAAATAATCTGGCATCTGTTCTCCCATCCAATATTTGGTCATCGCTCTATGTGGATGACTTTGCTATAGCTTTTGCAGGTGCTGACTGTCACCTCATTGCAGTTTCCCTCCAGCATGCCATCAACCGGGTTTCTGATTGGGCCACCACTCATGGGTTTAAATTTTCTAGTGGCAAAACTCATCAAATTACGTTTACTAGACATTCAGTGGTCTTTGATCATCCATTGTACCTATACGGCTCACGTATTCCAGAACGTGATACAGTCAGGTTTCTCGGCCTCATGTTTGACCGTCGATTGTCCTGGAAACCGCATATTACCTCTCTTAAGGCAACTTGTCACAGCCAGCTGAACCTCCTTAAAACCCTCGCACATCTTTCATGGGGGGCTGATCGTAGAACTCTCCTTCGTCTACACTCAGCCCTAATTTTATCAAAACTCGATTATGGTGACCAGATATATTCGGCTACTTCCCCTGCCACTCTTTCCATTCTTAATCCCATCCATCACCAGGGATTACGATTATGCCTTGGTGCATTTCGTTCTTCCCCGGTTGAGAGCCTCTATGTAGAAGCGAACATTCCATCCTTGTCCGATCGTCGTGATGCACATTGCATTCGCTATTATGTTCACTCTCATGACCTCCGCAATCCTTCCATGTATAGGATTGTTACAGATGTTAGTAGACGCTCTTTATTTGTTCGTCGCCCCTGCTTACTTCGTCCCTTTTCTCTTCGTCTACATTCACTCCTGTCTTCCCTTCAGCTACCACCTCTATATGTTCATGTGACCTCTCCCTTTCCCCTACCCCCTTGGGAAGTTCCTCCTGTTCGTGTCTGTTCTATTCCTCTACTTTGCGCAAAAGCCCGCCTACCTACGGCGGCTTCTCGCTCTTTTTTTCTAGACCACTTCCGTTCTCATTCCCATGCCATCTCAGTGTATACCGATGGTTCAAAGTCGTCTGATGGCGTCGGATTCGCAACCGTGTTTCCGGACAGCGTCATGCGAGGGCATCTATTACCCTCGGCTAGCATATTTACGGCTGAATTGTATGCCATTCTTGTGGCACTTATCCGTATTGCATCTATGCCTGTGTCACCATTTGTGGTCGTTTCAGACTCTCTTAGTGCTTTACAGGCTATCCGTAAAATTGATACACCTCACCCCCTAGTTCTTCGTATCCACCTTTGGTTACGCCGTATCTTTAGCAAGCATAAAGATATTGTCTTTTGTTGGATCCCTGGTCATGTTGACGTACAGGGCAATGAACAGGCAGACACTGCTGTGCGGTCAGCAGTACATGACCTTCCAGTTTCATATAGAGGTGTTCCTTTCACGGACTATTTTGCGGTCATTGCTACCCACCTTCGTACCCGTTGGCAACAACGCTGGTCTGACCTGTTGAATAACAAACTTCATTCTATTAAACCGGTTATAGGTTTCTGGCCTTCTTCTTGTCACCAATGTCGAGGTTGGGAGACTACACTCTCCCGTCTTCGCATCGGCCACACTCGTCTTACTCACGGGTATCTCATGGAGAGGCTCCCTGCCCCTCTCTGTGAGCATTGTCAGGTTCCAGTGTCTGTTCGACATATTCTGTTGGACTGCCCACTCTATCAACGAGCACGCAGAATTTACCTCCAATGGCGTCTTCGCTCTGTGGCCCTTTCTTTACCTTCCCTTCTTGCAGATGGACCCTCCTTTAATCCTGACTCTCTCGTTGAATTTTTGACAGAAACTGGCTTACTACACAAACTCTGAAGATTATACCTCTAGCACCTCCCTCAGTCCCTTCTACCTTGAGCTCTTGCTTCCCTCTATCCCTGCACTATCCACCATCCTACTGCACTCCATACCTTACTAATCATCCATCTCCCTCTTACAACCCATTCTCCCTGCATCCTGCAGCGCTGTATAACCCCTGTGGTTTAGCGCTTCTATTTGATTATAATAATAATGTAAAAGAAGTAAAAGCTAGGGTGTTGGGGAGAGGGGTGGGATTAAATTATGGGGAATCAAGTACAAAATGAGAGTTGAGAGTTACTTTTTGCTAATAATACTGTGCTTATAGGAGATTCTAAAGAAAAGTTGCAAAGGTTAGTGGACGAGTTTGGGAGGGTGTGTAAAGGTAGAAAGTTGAAAGTGAACAAAGATAAGAGTAAGGTGATGAGGGTATCAAACGATTTAGATAAAGAAAAATTGGATATCACATTGGAGAGAGGGAGTATGGAAGAAGTGAATGTTTTCAGATATTTGGGAGTTGACTTGTCAGCGGATGGGTTTATGAAGGATGAGGTTAACCATAGAATTGATGAAGGACTAAAGGTGAGTGGTGCATTGAGGTATCTGTGGAGACAAAAAACTTTATCTATGGAGGCAAAGAAGGGAATGTATGAAAATATAGTAGTACCAACACTCTTATATGGGTGTGAAGCTTGGGTTATAAATGCTGCAGTGAGGAGGAGGCTGGAGGCAGTGATGTCCTGTCTAAGGGCAATGTGTGGTGTAAATATTATGCAGAGAATTCGGAGTGTGGAAATTAGGAGGAGGTGTGGTTACTAAAAGTATTAGTCAGAGGGCTGAAGAGGGGTTGTTGAGGTGGTTTGGTCATTTAGAGAGAATGGATCAAAGTAGAATGACTTGGAGAGAGTATAAATCTGTAGGGGAAGGAAGGAGGGGTATGGGTCGTCCTAGAAAAGGTTGGAGGGAGGGGGTAAAGGAGGTTTTGTGGGCGAGGGGCTTGGACTTCCAGGAAACGTGTGTGAGCGTGTTAGATAGGAGTGAATGGAGATGAATGGTTTTTGGGACCTGACGATCTGTTGGAGTGTGAGCAGGGTAATATTTAGTGAAGGGATTCAGGGAAACCGGTTATTGATTTAGCCGGACTTGAGTCCTGGAAATGGGAAGTACAATGCCTGCACTTTAAAGGAGGGTTCTGGGATAGTGACAGTTTGGAGGGACTATTCTAAACTGTAGTATCTGAGCAAGTCTGCAAAGACAGTGATTATGTATGAGTGAGGTGAAAGTGTTGAATGATGATGAAAGTATTTTTCTTTTTGGGGATTTTCTTTCTTTTTGGGTCACCCTGCCTCGGTGCGAGACGGCCGACTTGTTGAAAAAAAAAAATCTCAGAAATACTTATTGCACTGCCTGGTGTTAAAGCATCTTAGCCTAAGCCCATTTCTTAGTTCTTTGAGACACTTTGTTACTTTTCCTCAGAGATTTCTTATCAGGGGGGGGCATTTTGTTTTTGGGCAAATAATAGTTTTCCCCGTTTGACCAGTTTAACATCCCCAAAGGGTGTGTTCTTTCCCTTTGACTTTGTCTCTGTTCTTCTTTCTAGTGTTTGGTCATTTTTCTATGTCAATGTTTTTGCTGCAGCTTGTACAGGCAATTGATTATCTTTCCAACTGGGCCACCTCTCATGGATTTAAATTTACTGTTGCTAAAATACACCAGATAACTTTCACAAGACTCCCTTTTATCCCTCATACCATTCTATACCCATTTAGTT
>WNWK01009529.1:0-76027 GCA_009830355.1 Cherax destructor
TTTTCCAATAGCTAGCGCTCTCTTGTTTAGAATATTACTGTGTTGATGGTCCCGTTCATGGTGGGATAGAGAACAGAGCTGGAACACACACACAGATGCACTATTTTTCAGTTCTTTCTAACATAAATCACACAGTAGTTAGTTGACCTTAAGTTATATGCTGCATATCCGGGAACTTCAGGAAGGTACTCTAATTCGTAGTCTACCTTCCTACAAACAGATGACATCAATATTCTTGGTTGCACTAATGTGATGTAAGTCAGGCAAACGCTTCCTGATCGAAGCAATGTTACATGAAAAAATTGTAATCTATCCATTGTAGTAATTTCTTACAATCTCTTGCTCATAAGATGGTAAGACTATTATAATAATATAATAATAATAATAATATTTTTATTTCGATGCATGATACAAGTGTACATTGTTATTGGTAGTTAAAATTATAAAACTGTAATGCCATTTTCTTTAAACAATGTCAGTGCCACTACAAAGTTTGGCTCTCAAGTACAGGACATTACGGTACATGTCATTTGTCATAACTTAACACTTTACCACTGACCTGCCGAGGAACTCAATAAAATGCGAAGAGGGTTAACCTTTAGGCCAGCATACAAGAAGGGCTGCGCTGGACAAGGTACAAACAGACCTGGAACCAGTGAAGTTTGAGTGGAGGACGAACATGCCAAGACTCGGTAATGTTCCTGTACCTCTCAAGGTTCAGGTTGCAACAGCAAGGGCCTGAGAAATATCCACCGTAGCTGCAGCAGTGATCAACCCTGATTATTTCTGAGACGTAGACACACAGCCGTTCAACTTTCTAACTCTGTTTTGAGTCTACCAGAAGAGTGTTCCCAGAATCAACGCTCCGCGACCCGCTCCCAGACCTGGCCTCCAGGTGGATGACGGGATCAACCAGGATGCTGGTTGATCCCGTCTAACGTATACATCAGAGCCTGGTTGATCAGCAACTGATTTCATGATGATGGGGATGACATTATGAAGGACCTACAGCTTTAAATTGATTCTCATTTTCTTCTCACATTAATGTGGCAGTAGAAATAGGACGTCTTGGCTGCGAGTGGAGGTATGCGCCTGGTGGCAAAAGTTCTCGCTTCACACGCTGAGGGTCCGGGTTCAATTCCCGGCGAAGGGCTTGAAACATCGGACGTATTTCCTTACACCGGTTGTCTATGTTCACTCATCAGTATAATGGGTACCTGGGTGTTAGTGGACTGGTGTGGGTCGCATCCTGGGACAACACTGACCTAATTTGTGGGAAATGCTCAGCATAACAAGGGACTTTCTATATAGTAGTATGTCATTGATGTCAGCTATGGTCTGTGTACCTTGTACATGTACTGGGAGTAAATATTAATTATTATTAATAGTAATAACAATTCAAGGAACAGCTTCTGAAAATTGACCACTGTCTGGAAAATCTTCCAGCTCCTGCCCCCAACATCTTGCTACTGGGGATTTCAACCTCAGGCACCTAAAATGGAGGAACATTGCAAACAATGTGGTAGCAGAGATAACACCAGGAGGCAGCTCAGATGAAAATTCACTCATGCATGAACTTTTAAATCTCTGCACCAAGTTCACCTTAAACCAGCATATAGTGGAGCCCACAAGATTAGAGAATACGCTGGACCTCATCTTCACCAACAATGATGATCTGATACGAAATGTCATCATAGCAAAAACAATATACTCAGATCACAACATAATAGAGGTCCAGACATGCATGCGGGGAGCCCCAGATCAACAAAATGTGATCAGCCGTGAGGGAGCTTTCTCCAAATTCAACTTCAATAACAAAAACATAAGGTGGGACCAAGTAAACCAAGTCCTAAATTATATAAACTGGGAAGATTGCCTAAGCATCACGGATCCTAACCTATGTCTAGACCAAATTAACTCTGTGGTACTTGAGGTTTGCTCAAGGCAAATTCCCTTAAGGAAAAGGAGGAGAAGATGCAAACTAGAAAGAGAGAGGCGCTCCCTATACAGGCGAAGGCAAAGAATAACGGAGCGACTACAGGAGGCCAATATCTCTGAAATACGTAGGGAGACACTAGTCAGAGAAATAGCAAACATCGAATTAAAACTAAAGGAATCTTACAGGAATCAAGAAACGCGGGAAGAACTAAAAGCTATAAATGAAATTGAAAGAAACCCAAAGTATTTCTTTTCTTATGCAAAATCAAAGTCGAGAACAACAACCAGTATTGGGCCCCTACTTAAACGGGATGGGTCCTACACAGATGACAGCAAGGAAATGAGTGAGTTACTTAAGTCCCAGTATGACTCAGTTTTTAGCGAGCCGCTAACCAGACTGAAAATCGAAGACCTAAATGAATTTTTTATGAGAGTGCCACAGAACTTGGCAGACGCATGCCTATCTGACATCACCACGACGCCAAATGACTTCGAAAAGGCAATAAATGACATGCCCATGCACTCCCTCCAGGCCAAGACTCATGGAACTCCGTGTTCATCAAGAACTATAAGAAACCCCTATCACGTGCTTTTAACATCCTATGGAGAGGGAGCATGGACACTGGGGTCGTCCCGCAGTTACTAAAAACAACAGACATAGCCCCGCTCCACAAAGGGGGCAGTAAAGCAATAGCAAAGAACTACAGACCAATTGCGCTAACGTCCCATATCATAAAAATCTTTGAAAGGGTTCTAAGAAGCAAGATCGCCACCCATCTTGATACCCATCAATTGCACAACCCAGGGCAGCACGGGTTTAGAGCAGATCGCTCCTGTCTGTCCCAACTACTGGACCACTACGACAAGGTCCTGGATGCTCTAGAAGACAAACAAAATGCAGATGTTATATACACAGACTTTGCAAAAGCCTTTGACAAGTGTGACCATGGTGTGATAGCACACAAAATGCGTGATAAAGGAATAACAGGAAAAGTTGGTAGATGGATCTATAATTTCCTAACAAGTAGAACACAAAGAGTAGTAGTCAACAGAGTAAAGTCTGAGGCAGCTACTGTGAAAAGCTCTGTTCCACAAGGCACAGTACTTGCTCCCATCCTGTTCCTCATCCTCATATCAGACATAGACAGAGATATAAGCCACAGTGCCGTGTCTTGCTTTGCAGATGACACCGAATCTGTATGACAGTGTCCACCGTTGAAGACACTGCAAGACTCAAGCAGACATAAACCAAATCTTTAAATGGGCTGCAGAAAACAATATGAAGTTCAATGATGAGAAATTTCAATTACTCAGATACGGAAAACGTGAAGAAATTAAAATCTCATCGGAGTACAAAACTAATTCCAACCACACAATAGAGCGAAAAACTAATGTCAAAGACCTGGGAGTGATCATGTCAGAGGATCTCACCTTCAAGGACCATAACACCGTAGCAATTGCATCTGCTAGAAAAATGACAGGATGGATAATAAGAACCTTCAAAACCAGGGACGCCAAGCCAATGTTGACACTTTACAGATAGCTTGTTCTATCTAGGCTGGAATATTGCTGCACACTAACTGCACCTTTCAAGGCAGGTGAAATTGCTGACCTTGAAAATGTGCAGAGAACCTTCACCGCACGCATAAGTGCGATAAACCACCTCAACTACTGGGAACGCTTGAAGTTCCTAAACCTGTACTCTCTAGAACGCAGGCGGGAGAGATACATTATTATATACACATGGAAAATTCTCGAGGGCTTAGTACCAAACTTGCACACGAGAGTCACTCCCTACAGCAAAGACTCGGCAGGCGATGTAACACCCCCCAATGAAGAGCAGGGTGCCACTAGCACGTTGAGGGACAACACAATAAGTGTGAGGGGCCCAAGATTGTTCAACTGCCTCCAAGCATACATCAGGGGGATTACCAACAAACCCCTGGCTGTCTTCAAGCAGGCACTGGACAGGCACCTAAAGTCGGTACCTGACCAGCCGGGCTGTGGTTCGTACGTTGGACTGCGTGCGGCCAGCAGTAACAGCCTGGTTGATCAGGCTCTGGTCCAACATGAGGGCTGGTCACAGACCGGGCCGCGGGGGCGTTGACAACTGGAATTCTCTCCAGGTAAACTCCAGGTAATAATAATGGCTGTCACATATAATGCCCTCATTACAAATGATTAACAATTATCAATGGTCATATTGTAGTAACCATCTAGGTGGAATCAGTAGGTACATGCTTAGGTTAATGTTCTCTGAAGCAGAAGGTGAGTGCCAGTGAAGGTGAGTGCCAGTGAAGGTGAGTGCCAGTGAAGGTGAGTGCCAGTGAAGGTGAGTGCCAGTGACCAATACATTACGGAAAAGATAACACCCATCTTGAATATCCAGTTCCCGCATAAATCTTCCTACCAGCATCCTTAATCCTAGCATCCCTAACACCCAGCATCCCTAACACCCAGCATCCTTAATCCTAGCATCCCTAACACCCAGCATCCCTAACACCCAGCATCCTTAATCCTAGCATCCCTAACACCCAGCATCCCTAACACCCAGCATCCTTAATCCTAGCATCCCTAACCCAGCATCTACCGCTTCAATCCTAGCATCCTAACACCAGCATTCTTAACACCAGCATCCTACACGCTACACCAGCATCTCCGCTCAACACGGAACATCCTACGCACAACCCAGCATCCTAACAGCATCCTAACCAATCCTAACACCCAGCATCCTTAACACCAACATCCTAACACCAGCATTCTTAACACTAACATCCCTAACCCCAGCATCCTAACACCAACATCCTAACCCAGCTCCAACAGCCAACATCCTACCCCAGCATCCTTACACCAACATCCCTAACAGCATCCAACGCAATCCTACCGCTCCAACACCAACATCCCTAACACCCAGCATTCTTAACACTAACATCCCTAACACCCAGCATCCTTAACACCAACATCCCTAACACCCAGCATCCTTAACACCAACATCCCTAACACCCAGCATCCTTAACACCAACATCCCTAACACCCAGCATCTTTAACACCAATATCCCTAACACCCAGCATCCTTAACACCAACATCCCTAACACCCAGCATCCTAAACCAACATCCTAACACCAGCATCCTAACACCAACATCCCTAACACCCAGCATCCTTAACACCAACATCCCTAACACCCAGCATCCTTAACACCAAC
The DNA here is from genome assembly GCA_009830355.1 of Cherax destructor. Classification (NCBI taxonomy): domain Eukaryota; kingdom Metazoa; phylum Arthropoda; class Malacostraca; order Decapoda; family Parastacidae; genus Cherax; species Cherax destructor. The sequence goes on from WNWK01009529.1 coordinate 5,143, forward strand.
ATCCCTAACACCCAGCATTCTTAACACTAACATCCCTAACACCCAGCATCCTTAACACCAACATCCCTAACACCCAGCATCCTTAACACTAACATACTTAACACCCAGCATCCCTAACACCAACGTTCCTAACACCAACGTTCCTAACACCGTTCCTAACACCAACGTTCCTAACACCAACGTTCCTAACACCGTTCCTAACACCAACGTTCCTAACACCAACGTCCCTAACACCAACGTCCCTAACATCAACATAACTAACACCAACGCTCCTAACACCAACATAACTAACATCAACGTTCCTAACACCAACGTTCCTAACACCAACATAACTAACACCAACGTCCCTAACACCAACGTCCCTAACACCAACGTTCCTAACATCAACGTCCCTAACACCAACGTTCCTAACACCAACGTCCTAACAACGTCCCAACCAACGTTCCTAACACCAACGTCCCTAACACCAACGTCCCTAACATCAACATAACTAACACCAACGTTCCTAACACCGTCCCTAACACCAACTTCCCTAACACCAAATAACTAACACCAACGTCCCTAACACAAACGTTCCTAACACCAACATTCCTAACACCAACGTTCCTATCACCTACGTCCCTAACATCAACATAACTAACACCAACGTTCCTAACACCAACATAACTAACATCAACGTTCCTAACACCAACGTTCCTAACACCAACGTTCCTAACTCCAACGTCCCTAACACCAACATAACTAACACCAACGTCCCTAACACCAACGTCCCTAACACCAACGTCCCTAACACCAACATAACTAACACCAACGTCCATAACACCAACATAACTAACACCAACGTCCCTAACACCAACATACCTAACACCAACGTCCCTAACACCAACGTTCCTAACACCAACGTCCCTAACACCATCAAAACTAACAGCAACGTCCCTAAACCAACATAACTAACACCAACGTCCCTAACACCAACATAACTAACACCAACGTCCCTAACACCAACGTCCCTAACACCAACGTTCCTAACACCAACGTCCCTAACATCAACATAACTAACACCAACGTTCCTAACACCAACATAACTAACATCAACGTTCCTAACACCAACGTTCCTAACACTAACGTTCCTAACTCCAACGTCCCTAACACCAACATAACTAACACCAACGTCCCTAACACCAACATAACTAACACCAACGTCCCTAACACCAACATACCTAACACCAACGTCCCTAACACCAACGTTCCTAACACCAACGTCCCTAACACCATCAAAACTAACAGCAACGTCCCTAAACCAACATAACTAACACCAACGTCCCTAACACCAACTAACTAACCCAACGTCCCTAACACCAACGTCCCTAACACCAACGTTCCTAACACCAACGTTCCTAAACCAACGTCCCTAACACCAACGTCCCTAACATCAACATAACTAACACCAACGTTCCTAAAACCAACGTCCCTAACACCAACATAACTAACACCAACGTCCCTAACACCAACATAACTAACACCAACATAACTAACACCAACGTCCCTAACACCAACGTTCCTAACACCAACGTCCATAACACCAACGTCCCTAACACCAACAACCCTAACACCAACATAACTAACACCAACGTCCCTAACACCAACAACCCTAACACCAACATAACTAACACCAACGTCCATAACACCAACGTCCCTAACACCAACGTCCCTAACATCAACATAACTAACACCAACGTCCCTAACACCAACGTTACTAACACCAACGTTCCTAACACCAACGTTCCTAACATCAACATAACACCAGCATCCTTAACACCAACGTCCATAACACCATCCATGTGCTAAATAACGTTAATAAAAAATAGTGTCAGTATCCATGGATGACCGGCAACAACTGTCACAGTCATCTTGGATTTCTGAAATTTCTTGAAGGTGACAGAGTGTCACCCACTGGAATATCAGTCTACGCACATCTAAGCTTCAATATCAGCTAAGAACAATATCAGGTAAGACCATAAGGATCAAGGAGCACTGCAGAAGGCCTACTGAGCAAGTACTTCTCAAAACCAACCATTCCTACCCACCTATTTGTCTAGGAACAATAACGCATAAGAACACTATCATATAAGAACACTATCAGCTAAGAACACTATCGGATAAGAACAATACCTGTCAGTAGTGTACTGATCCTCCTATGTATTATACTTATGTAGTATATCATGTACCAGCTATATTATAGTTAGGATCCCTTGCTACTTGTGACGTCACAAGTCCCGCGCATGTGTGTGCAGATCCAGAGGCACCTCCCCCATTCGACGCCAGGCCTAGGTCAGAACAGGTACGGCTTGGGTTACTTACCCTTGCAAACTCGGTCAATATACCAGTTACCAACCACTCTGTGTGTTTCACTACGACCGAAATTATCTCCTAGTAAACACCCGATATACCAACTAAGAATAATATCAGTTAAATACTATACAAAATCCAGAATCATTCGTCTCTAAAATAGAAAAGCTTCTATCATGGAACTAAATATACAAGCTCTTCTATCTCACCCCAGTAATAGAACTAGTGACCAATAACAGAACTAGTTCTATCTCACCCCACCAATATATCAAGCTCTATATCACCCCAGTAACATACCTAGTTCTATCTCACCCCAGTAACATAAGTAGTTCTATCTCACCCCAGTAACAGACCTAGTTCTATCTCACCCTAGGAATAGACCTAGTCCTATCTCACCCCAGGAACAGACTAACCTCTATCTCACACCAGTAACAGACTAGTTCTATCTCACTTCAGGAATACACCTAGTTCTATCTCACCCCAGTAATACACCTAGTTCTACCTCACCCCAGTAATACACCTAGTTCTACCTCACCCCAGTAATACACCTAGTTCTACCTCACCCCAGCATTACAACTAGTTCTACCTCACCCCAGCATTACACCTAGTTCTACCTCACCCCAGCATTACACCTAGTTCTATCTCACCCCAGTAATACACCTAGTTCTACCTCACCCCAGTAATACACCTAGTTCTATCTCCCCGGGTGGGAAGATAAGAGTGCTGGGTCGGTGACCCAAGTTTACATAAAAAAAGAAAAGTGAAAGTGCAGACATCAGCTGATGAGGAACACAGCCACTCCCACCTACACTGCCACTCCCACCTACACTGCCACTCCCACCTCACTGCCACTCCCACCTACACTGCCACTCCCACCTCACTGCCACCACCACCTACACTGCCACTCCCACCTACACTGCCTCCCACCTACACTGCCACTCCCACCTACACTGCCACTACCACCTACACTGCCACTCCCACCTACACTGCCACTCCCACCTACATTGCCACTCCCACCTACACTGCCACTCACACCTACACGGCCACTCCCACCTAAACTGTCTCTCCCACCTACACTGCCACTCCCACCTACACTGCCACTCCCACCTACACTGCCACTACCACCTACACTGCCACCCCCACCTACACTGCCACTCCCACCTACACTGCCACTCCCACCTACACTGCCACTCCCACCTACACTGCCACTCCCACCTCACTGCCACTCCACCTACACTGCCCTCCCACCACACTGTCTCCCACCACACTGCCCTCCCACCTACACTGCTCCTCCCACCACACTGCTCCTCCCACCTACACTGCCACTCCCACCTACACTGCCTCCCACCTACACTGCCACTCCACCTACACTGCTCTCCACCTACACTGCCACTCTCCACCACACTGCCACTCCCACCTCACTGCCACTCCCACCTACACTGCCACTCCACCTACACTGCCACTCCACCTACCTGCCACTCCACCTACACTCCACTCCCACCACACTGCCACTCCACCCTACACTGCCTCTCCACCCTACACTGCCCTCCACCTCACTGCCACTCCACTCCCACCTATACTGCCACTCCACTACACTGCCACTCCACCTACACTGCCACTCCACCTACACTGCCACTCCACCTCACTGCCACTCCACCTACACTGCCACTCCCACCTCACTGCCACTCCCACTCACTCTATCCACCTGCACACTATCCACCTGCCTCTTCCCACCTACACTCCACTCCCACCTACACTGCATCCCCACCTGCACACTCCTACCTCACTGCCATCCCACCTGCACTCTATCCCACCTGCACTCTCATCCACCTACACTGCTTCCCACCTGCACTCCATCCTCCTCACTGCCTCCACCTGCACTGCATCCCACCTGCACTGCCATCCCCCTGCACTGTCCACCTCACCATCCACCTGACTCTATCCGCCTGCTACTATCACCTGCACTTCCCACCTGACACTATCCACCTGCTACTATCCACCTCACTCTATCCCACCTGCACTCATCCCACCTGCCACTCCCACCTGCACTCATCCCCCTGCATTCCTATCCACCTGCACTTCCCACCTGCACTGCATCCACCTGCACTCACTCCGCCTACTCTATCCCACCTGCACTCATCCCACCTACACTCTATCCACCTACACTGCATCCACCTGCACTATCCGCCTGCACTACTATCCCACCTGCACTACTATCCCACCTACACTACTATCCCACCTACACTACTATCCCACCTACACTACTATCCCACCTGCACTACTATCCCGCCTGCATTACTAATCCACCTGCACTTCTATCTCTCCCAAGACCCACACGACACCACCTGCACTACTATCCCACCTGCACTACTATCCCACCTGCACTTCTATCCCACCTGCACTACTATACCACCTGCACTAATATCCCAATTGCACTTCTATCCCACCTCAGGTGACTGTACACTCAGGTGACTGTACACTCAGGTGACTGCACACTCAGGTGACTGTACACTCAGGTGACTGTACACTCGGGTGACTGCACACTCAGGTGAGTGCAACTCAGGTGAGTGCACTCAGGTGAGTGCACTCAGGTGAGTGCACACTCAGGTGATGCACTCAGGTGACTGACACTCAGGTGAGTGCACACTCAGGTGACTGCACACTCAGGTGACTGCACACTCAGGTGAGTGCACACTCAGGTGAGTGCACACTCAGGTGAGTGCACACTCAGGTGACTGCACACTCAGGTGACTGCACACTCAGGTGAGTGCACACTCAGGTGAGTGCACACTCAGGTGAGTGCACACTCAGGTGAGTGCACACTCAGGTGAGTGCACACTCAGGTGACTGCACACTCAGGTGAGTGCACACTCAGGTGAGTGACACTCAGGTGAGTGCACACTCAGGTGAGTGCACACTCAGGTGAGTGCACACTCAGGTGAGTGCACACTCAGGTGAGTGCACACTCAGGTGAGTGCACACTCAGGTGAGTGCACACTCAGGTGAGTGCACACTCAGGTGACTGCACACTCAGGTGAGTGCACACTCAGGTGAGTGCACACTCAGGTGTGTGTTAAGTCATTATATTCAGGTTTAGTGTCACTGTACTACTGACAGCCAGTGTGTTCAATAATAATACACAAAACTTGAGGTAAGTGCCACGAGGAAACACACACTTCTGTGCCTCACCCACAGAGAAGTGTATTATAACACTTCCACCCTGGTGGAGGACTGCAGACGTAGGCAGCAGAAGGCAACAATGTAGACACATCAGCACACAACCTATCCAAGCCAACAGTAACCATATACTGAGATCAGTATGCAGGGAAGCTCTGTGGAGCCCTGCTTACCTGGAGGAGTCTACCTGGAGTAATGCATTAATGTCGTTTAGTTATCGAGACAAATCTCCGATAAAAAGTTCGAAACATTACAATATAGATGAATAGAAGTGACCTGTGTTATCAGGTGTGATCCCTGACAGGTGCATTTTAAGGCCACTAACACCTGGGTATGGCTGGTGAGACACTGACCTTGGTGTCCCACTCATGTCCACCTCACGCATAACAACCTAGCATCAAATTAATGTAGCATGTATACGCATAGCATTACAATAATGCACCCGAAATTCTGTAGTAAGTATATGATAAAAGTTCAATGAGAGGCGACATCTTATGTTATGTGCACAGAATGCTATAACCTAGCAATAATTCCTTTGATGAGTTTCGAGTCTTTCTACTCCCGGAGCCCGGCCATGGGCCAGACTCGTCTGGTGCTACTCTGGTCAATAAGGCTGTTGCTGCTGGTAGCCCATTGCCCCCACATATCCATAGCAGTCTGGTTGATCTGGCACCTGGTAAAGAAGTCTTCCTCTTGAAGATTTCTACACTTGTTCCAGCAGTGTTTCTGATATCTTCTGGTAAGATGTTGAATCATCTGGGGCCACGAATGTTGATACAGTGTTCCCTTACTGTGCCCACCGAGCTCCTCTTTTTTCACTGGGTTTACGTGGTGCTTCCTCCCATATAATAATAATTATAATAAAGTAAGAATAATAATTAAAATAATGGTTCGTTTAACGTGTTTGTGGTATAATGAAATTAGTAGTATAAGGCCATGTCACACCTGACCGCCCAGACACTTGGTTACAGTGAGTTGGTAGAGGGTGGAAAACTGGTAGTGCCACACTGGGAGTGCTACACTGGTAGTGCCACACTGGGAGTGCTACACTGGTAGTGCCACACTGGGAGTGCTACACTGGTAGTGCCACACTGGGAGTGCTACACTGGTAGTGCCACACTGGGAGTGCTACACTGGTAGTGCCACACTGGGAGTGCTACACTGGTAGTGCCACACTGGGAGTGCTACACTGGTAGTGCCACACTGGGAGTGCTACACTGGTAGTGCCACACTGGGAGTGCTACACTGGTAGTGCCACACTGGGAGTGATACAGTTGTAGTGCCACGTTTGGGGTTGCCACACTGGGGCTTACTACCAGCGACGCCTCTCTCTCTCGTTGACACTTTACATGCAAATCACTCGTGGTGGCTCTAGTTTCTGGCCCAATAATGCCACCCCCCTCCCCAACAACCCTCACCCCTACCACAATAATGCCACCCCCTCCCAACACCCCTCACCCCTGCCACAATAACGCCAACCCCTCCCCAACAACAACCCTCACCAATACCACAATAATGCCACTCTTCCCCAACAATAACCCTTACCCCTACCAGAATAATGCCACCCCCTCCACAAGAACAACTTTCAGCCCTAACACAATAGCCACCACCAACCTAACCACCATCTCCACGCCCTCCACCACCTCCTCCACCACTACCCCAACTACAAGCCTAATAGCACTCAAACAATTTTGAAAATATATTCAATAACAACGCTGCGCTAGCCAGGGTTCGAACCCATTTTGTACTGGTCCATCATTGTGAGCAAGAACCACATGACGCCTTTACCCACAGGACCACCCAATCCTACAAGAACCAAGCACAGAGCTGTGTTTTACCTTGGTCCCAGGACATACGGAGGTGTGGCAGCTTTCAAGGTAATTTCATTCTCATGCCTGTGTGGTGTACTAGCCTACCAGCAGTATTTATATATATATAAATACTGCTCATTTATATATTTATATATATAAATACTGCTCATAGGCTAGTACACCTGTTTGTAGATTTAGCAATTTTAGTAAATGGTCCAAGTCAGAGCGAAGCGTCGTCCTAAGTTTGTGTCTCCTATGTGTGGATTTATTCACCATGTTTATCCTTGGCACACGTAGTGTTAGTGTATATTAATATTCACTTGAGTAGCAGAACCTTCCCTCCCCCACTTGATCACACCAGGAGTTATGAATGGCTGACCCAGGCAAGCAAAAGATGTCTATTGTGTCGTGTTTACACTAGGTTTCAGTAAGAATAATAAACAAAGAATGTAGGAGTGATATGAGGCTACCATAATGTTCAGTCAGGGATCTAATATTGAAATTAAATATTGATATATTCTTGGTGAACCCTCCAGGTTAACCCAAAAAGTCAGAGTGACTTATTTCCATTGGGGTCCTGGTAGACTAGTAATATGGAAATAGAGACAATGTAAAAACGTACAAAATTGCGATAAAGTAACTTATAATACGATATAAAGATGTAAATTACTTATAATGTACTAAGAACAATGAGTAATTTGACGTAGCAGAAATTCTTCAGTTGTAGAATATGATAATATTCAGTAAACTGAACACAACGAAAAGAAAAAACAAAAGACTTGCAATAGAAATGAAGAGAGACGAAGAGTTATGAAAACTAATTATGCTTGACTTGCTTTAAGAATTAATGACCAAAATAATTACGTTAACTTGTAATACAATATAAAGAAAAAATGTAATTATGAGGAAGTTGTTACCTACAGTTAGCTAATAATAATAATAATAATAATAATAATAATAATAATAATAATAATAATAAGTAAAAGATGGTGTAGATTGTTACTAATACTCAGTTGATTATAATTAGTAATTTGAGGTAGAACGATACAAGTTCTTGATAAATTGTACAATGCAAAATAATAACAGAGAAATACACTGAGAACAATAATACAAATATTAGTGACGAACTAATAAGTCTGAATTTAAGGAAAAAATATAAAGGTTTTAATTAGTATCAAATAAATTTCATCTGTTCTATTATACGTTTACCAGAATACAACTAACATAAGTTAGGTTCATTATAGCAAGGTTATCTGGAGTTTACCTGGAGAGAGTTCTGGGGGTCAACGCCCCCGCGGCCCGGTCTGTGTGAGGTCTCTTACATTCATTTAGATATTGCCGTCGAAGTGGCTAGTTTATTGTGCTAGTTTATTGTACACGATAGGCCTAGGAACTAGGCCACAAAAGGGTTAACAGGAAAACATCTGGATATATATCTACAGTTGACTGACCAGTTACAAGCAAACTTAGAAAATTTGCTTAATTAATGTCTGGTAGATTATTCTCGTTAACAAGATATCTTGACATGTCACATAGGTTATTATACCAAACACACACACAGACGTGGGTTCGACAGACGTGAGAAACAAACCCACACGTCTCACAAGTGGGATATCAGAAATATGGTCGCCTTACCCACTCCACCATCGATTCCCAATACGTTTGAGTCAAAGGTATTCAGCCTTGGCATAGTAACTCAAACCCTGCAACACTAGTGCCTGCGGTGTTGCCAGAATAATTTCATCATGTAACACACTGTATACTGTCAGCCTCGGCACTTTGTTGCCATGTTTCTAGGACAAGAACAAGTGCTCTAGCTCTCGTATCTAAAGGCAAGTGTTTACCTCTTGTGTCTCAAGGTAAGTGCTATACCTCTTGTGTCTCAAGGCAAGTGCTTTACCTCTTGTGTCTCAAGGTAAGTGATATACCTCTTGTGTCTCAAGGTAAGTGATATACCTCTTGTGTCTCAAGGTAAGTGCTATACCTCTTGTGTCTCAAGGTAAGTGCTATACCTCTTGTGTCTCAAGGTAAGTGATATACCTCTTGTGTCTCAAGGTAAGTGATATACCTCTTGTGTCTCAAGGTAAGTGCTATACCTCTTGTGTCTCAAGCTAAGTGATATACCTCTTGTGTCTCAAGGTAAGTGATATACCTCTTGTGTCTCAAGGTAAGTGATATACCTCTTGTGTCTCAAGGTAAGTGATATACCTCTTGTGTCTCAAGCTAAGTGCTATACCTCTTGTGTCTCAAGGCAAGTGCTTTACCTCTTGTGTCTCAAGGTAAGTGCTATACCTCTTGTGTCTCAAGGTAAGTGCTATACCTCTTGTGTCTCAAGGTAAGTGATATACCTCTTGTGTCTCAAGGTAAGTGATATACCTCTTGTGTCTCAAGCTAAGTGTTATACCTCTTGTGTCTCAAGGTAAGTGATATACCTCTTGTGTCTCAAGCTAAGTGCTATACCTCTTGTGTCTCAAGGTAAGTGATATACCTCTTGTGTCTCAAGCTAAGTGTTATACCTCTTGTGTCTCAAGGTAAGTGCTATACCTCTTGTGTCTCAAGCTAAGTGCTATACCTCTTGTGTCTCAAGCTAAGTGATATACCTCTTGTGTCTCAAGCTAAGTGTTATACCTCTTGTGTCTCAAGGTAAGTGATATACCTCTTGTGTCTCAAGGTAAGTGATATACCTCTTGTGTCTCAAGCTAAGTGTTATACCTCTTGTGTCTCAAGGTAAGTGATATACCTCTTGTGTCTCAAGCTAAGTGCTATACCTCTTGTGTCTCAAGGTAAGTGATATACCTCTTGTGTCTCAAGCTAAGTGTTATACCTCTTGTGTCTCAAGGTAAGTGCTATACCTCTTGTGTCTCAAGCTAAGTGCTATACCTCTTGTGTCTCAAGGTAAGTGATATACCTCTTGTGTCTCAAGGTAAGTGATATACCTCTTGTGTCTCAAGGTAAGTGATATACCTCTTGTGTCTCAAGGTAAGTGATATACCTCTTGTGTCTCAAGCTAAGTGCTATACCTCTTGTGTCTCAAGGTAACTGCTATACCTCTTGTATCTAATGGTAACTGCTATACCTCTTGTAGCTAATGGTAAGTGCTATACCTCTAGCAACCAAGACAAGTGCGATATTAGATATATGAAAATATCATGTAAGACACACACACACGTGATGTAGTGGAGGCAGGAACCATACATACCTTTAAGACAAGGTATGATAAAGCACATGGAGCAGGGAGAGAGGGGACCCAGTAGCGATCAGTGAAGAGGCGGGGCCAGGAGCTGAGTCTCGACCCCTGCAACCACAATTAGGTGAGTACACGCCAAGTGGCGTAAGTACTACGTAATTTGATGCAAATAGTTAGTTAGTGTGTGTGTGTACTCACCTAATTGTGGTTGCAGGGTGTGTGTGTGTGTGTGTGTGTGTGTGTGTGTGTGTGTGTGTGTGTGTGTGTGTGTGTGTGTAGTTACCAGTTGTCAGAGGTCTATGTCAATACACACTTGGCCTGTTGTGTATTGTGTGTGTGTATGTGTGTTTAACACACGGGCCGTCTACCACCAAGATAGTGTGAACCGAAAAAAATAGAAACAATTTCACCATTACTTGCGCCATCACTATCTTGCCAGAGGGGCGCTGATAGTACAGTTCATAACTGCAAATATCCTCACTCCTCCTTCAGAGTGCAGGCACTGTACTTCTGACCTCCAGGACTCAAGTCCGGCTAAGCGGTTTCCCGGAATCCCTTCATAAATCTTTTCTTACTAACATTCCAACAGGACATCAAGTCATGAATAGCACTTGCCTCCACTGTTAACACACTCACACACGCCTGTTGGATGTCCAAGCTCCTAGAACACAAAACCACCTTACTCTCGAACCTTTCCTAGGACGACCCATACCCCACCTTCCTTCAACAACCCCTCCTCAGCCCTCTGGATTATACTTTTAGTAACCTTACACCTCCTAATCTCCAAGCTACGAATTCTCTGCATAATATTCACACCACACATTGCCCTCAGACACATCTCCACTGCCTCCAGTCTCCTCCTCGCTGCAACTTTCACAACCCATGTTTCACACCCATGTAAGAGTCTTGGTACCACTATACTCTCATAGATTCCTCTTTTTGCCTCCATAGATAAAGTTCTTCATCTATACACCAGGCACAACAATGCTATCAACAACACCAGGCACAACAACAACACAAGCTACGACAACAACACTAGCCACAACAAAAACATAGCCTCAATAACACCAGCCAGACCAACACAAACCACAATAAAACTAGTCTCAAAAACACCAGACTCAGCAACACCAGCCATAACAACACCAGATTCAACAACACAACCCAAACAACAGCACTAGCCTTAACAACACCAGCCACGACAACGCCAGCAACAACACTACCAACAACAACACCATCCTCAACATCAACCACAACACCAGCCTCAACAACACCACCACAACACTAGCCTCAGAAACACCAGCTACATCAGCCTCAGCAACACCACCCACAACACTAGTCTCAACAACACTAGCCTCAGCAACACCACCCACAACACTAGTCTCAGCAACACTAGCCACAACAACACCATCCACAACACTAGTCTCAACAACACCATCCACAACACTAGTCTCAACAACACTAGCCTCAGCAACACCACCCACAACACTAGTCTCAGCAACACTAGTCTCAACAACACCATCCACAACACTAGTCTCAACAACACTAGCCTCAGCAACACCACCCACAACACTAGTCTCAACAACACTAGCCTCAGCAACACCATCCACAACACTAGCCTCAGCAACACCACCCACACCACTAGCCTCACCAACACTAGCCTCAGCAACACCACCCACAACACTAGCCTCACCAACACTAGCCTCAGCAACACCACCCACAACACTAGCCTCAGCAACACCACCCACAACACTAGTCTCAACAACACTAGCCTCAGCAACACCACCCACAACACTAGTCTCAACAACACTAGCCTCAACACCACCCACAACACTAGTCTCAACAACACTAGCCACAACACTAGCCTCAACAACACCACTCACAACACTAGTCTCAACAACACCACTCACAACACTAGTCTCAACAACACCACCCACAACACTAGCCTCAGCAACACCACCCACAACACTAGCCTCAACAACACCACCCACAACACTAGTCTCAGCAACACCACCCACAACACTAGCCTCAGCAACACCACCCACAACACTAGTCTCAACAACACTAGCCTCAGCAACACCACCCACAACACTAGTCTCAACAACACCACCCACAACACTAGCCTCAACAACACCACCCACAACACTAGTCTCAACAACACTAGCCTCAGCAACACCACCCACAACACTAGTCTCAACAACACCACCCACAACACTAGTCTCAACAACACTAGTCTCAGCAACACCACCCACAACACTAGCCTCAGCAACACCACCCACAACACTAGTCTCAACAACACTAGCATCAGCAACACCACCCACAACACTAGTCTCAACAACACTAGCATCAGCAACACCACCCACAACACTAGTTTCAACAACACTAGCCACATCAAAACCACCAACAACACAAGCCACAACAACATCAGCCACAACAACATCAGCCTCAACAATAACAGCCACAACACCAGCCTCAACAACACCACCCACAACATCAGCCTCAACAACATCAGCCTCAACAACAGCTACAACACCAGCCACAACATCAGCCTCAACAACACCAGCCACAACACCAACAGCCTCCACAACACCAGCCACAACGCCAACAGCTACAACACCAACAACACAAGACACAACAACACTACCCTCAACAACACTAGCCACAAAAATAACACTAGCCTTAACAACACAAGATTTAAAACACCTGTCGTGTGCGGAAACAGCACTGACGCCACAGTAACATCACTGACGCCACAGTAACATCACTGACGCCGCAGTAACAGCACTGACGCCGCAGTAACAGCACTGACGCCGCAGTAACAGCACTGACGCCGCCGTAACAGCACTGACGCCACAGTAACAGCACTGACGCCACAGTAACAGCACTGACGCCGCAGTAACAGCACTGACGCCACAGTAACAGCACTGACGCCACAGTAACAGCACTGACGCCACAGTAACAGCACTGACGCCGCCGTAACAGCACTGACGCCACAGTAACAGCACTGACGCCACAGAAACAGCACTGACGCCACAGTAACAGCACTGACGCCACAGTAACAGCACTGACGCCACAGTAACAGCACTGACGCCACAGTAACAGCTCTGACGCCACAGTAACAGCACTGACGCCACAGTAACATCACTGACGCCGCAGTAACAGCACTGACGCCGCAGTAACAGCACTGACGCCGCAGTAACAGCACTGACGCCGCCGTAACAGCACTGACGCCACAGTAACAGCACTGACGCCACAGTAACAGCACTGACGCCGCAGTAACAGCACTGACGCCGCAGTAACAGCACTGACGCTACAGTAACAGCACTGACGCCACAGTAACAGCACTGACGCCACAGTAACAGCACTGACGCCGCCGTAACAGCACTGACGCCACAGTAACAGCACTGACGCCACAGAAACAGCACTGACGCCACAGTAACAGCACTGACGCCGCAGTAACAGCACTGACGCCACAGTAACAGCACTGACGCCACAGTAACAGCACTGACGCCACAGTAACAGCAATGACGCCACAGTAACAGCTCTGACGCCACAGTAACAGCACTGACGCCGCCGTAACAGCACTGACGCCACAGTAACAGCACTGACGCCGCCGTAACAGCACTGACGCCACAGTAACAGCACTGACGCCACAGTAACATCACTGACGCCACAGTAACAGCACTGACGCCACAGTAACAGTACTGACGCCACAGTAACAGCACTGACGCCACAGTAACAGCACTGACGCCACAGTAACAGCACTGACGCCGCAGTAACAGCACTGACGCCACAGTAACAGCACTGACGCCGCAGTAACAGCACTGACGCCACAGTAACAGCACTGACGCCACAGTAACAGCACTGACGCCACAGTAACAGCACTGACGCCACAGTAACAGCACTGACGCCACAGTAACAGCACTGACGCCGCAGTAACAGCACTGACGCCGCAGTAACAGCACTGACGCCACAGTAACAGCACTGACGCCACAGTAACAGCACTGACGCCACAGTAACAACACTGAAGCCACAGTAACAGCACTGACGCCACAGTAACAGCACTGACGCCACAGTAACAGCACTGACGCCACAGTAACAGCACTGACGCCACAGTAACAGCACTGACGCAGCAGTAACAGCACTGACGCCACAGTAACAGCACTGACGCCACAGTAACAGCACTGACGCCACAGTAACAGCAGTGACGCCACAGTAACAGTAGTGACGCCACAGTAACAGCACTGACGCCACAGTAACAGCACTGACGCCGCAGTAACAGCACTGACGCAGCAGTAAAAGCACTGACGCCACAGTAACAGCACTGACGCCACAGTAACAGCACTGACGCCACAGTAACAGCAGTGACGCCACAGTAACAGCAGTGACGCCACAGTAACAGCACTGACGTCACAGTAACAGCAGGAGATGAAGAAGAATTTGAGAAAAAAACAAGTTATTACAGCAACGTTAAGACGACGCAGCGCATTTCCTGCTCATATCCGTTGTCATCAGCCTGCGGCAGCCACGGCGGCTGCGGCGGCGAGCGTGGGCGGAGTGCGGCCTGCGGCGGCCGCGTCAAGGATGATCGTTCCTGCAGCCTGGTCTCAGACCAGACTGCACCATCTATCATGCCTCCTGCACCGTCTATCATGTCTGCTGCACCGTCTATCATGTCTGCTGCACCGTCTCTCATGTCTCCTGCACCGTCTATCATGTCTGCTGCACCGTCTCTCATGTCTGCTGCACCGTCTCTCATGTCTGCTGTACCGTCTATGACAGTGAAAGAGTGAATAACTGTGAAAAACAGAGAAGAACAGGAATACTATGCACTATCTAGCAATCTGCACTCTCTAGAAAGACGTAGAATTAGGGGGGATATGATTGAGGTGTATAAATGGAAAACAGGAATAAATAAAAGTACCACTGTATTGGTGGTGACCACGATAGTGTTACTATCACAATACTGTAGTGGTGACGATAGTGTTACTATCACAACACTGTATTGGTGGTGACCACGATAGTGTTACTATCACAATACTGTATTGGTGACGATAGTGTTACTATCAACACTGTAGTGGTGGTGACGAGACGATAGTGTTACTATCAACACTGTAGTGGTGGTGACGATAGTGTTACAATCAACACTGTAGTGGTGGTGACGATAGTGTTACTATCAACACTGTAGTGGTGGTGACGATAGTGTTACAATCAACACTGTAGTGGTGGTGATGATAGTGATACTATCATCACTGTAGTGGTGGTGATGATAGTGATACTATCAACACTGTAGTGGTGGTGATGATAGTGATACTATCAACACTGTAGTGGTGGTGATGATAGTGATACTATCAACACTGTAGTGGTGGTGATGATAGTGATACTATCAACACTGTAGTGGTGGTGGTGATAGTGATACTATCAACACTGTAGTGGCGGTGATGATAGTGATACTATCAACACTGTAGTGGCGGTGGTGATAGTGATACTATCAACACTGTAGTGGTGGTTATGATAGTGTTACTATCAACACTGTAATGGTGGTGACGATAGTGTTACTATCAACATTGTAGTGGTGGTGACCACGATACATTTTTTTATAATAAATAGCAACACAAACGAGAAGTGACAGGAAGAGAAAGAAAAATAAAGGAACCGAAGAGATAAATAATGGAAGAATGGAAATGAAAGAGTAGGAGAGAGAGAGAAGTGTTCCACAAGGAAGTATGCTGAGACCATTGTTATGAAATGTCTACTTCAATGACCTTCATCTCATCCCAGAATCCCATGCATATGCAGACGACTGTACTCTGACCTTCACTTATCCAAGAGAAGAAATGCCAGCTGCTCTAAGCTAAGCTGTATCAGCTTGGGGAAACCGACGGCAAGTAATATTTGCACCTGAGAAAACACAAATGATGATGGTCTCTAGGCACCATGATGGTAATGCCGGTGCAGTAGTAAGTATGGATGGGAGAGTGTTGGTACCCGGGGAAGAAGTTGACATTCTTGGGGTGAAATTTGACTCCAAACTAACCATGAAGAACCACATTGTAAATCTTGCAAACAAGGCAGCCAGGAAACTTACAGCACTTCGACGTATCTGGCATCTGGTTGAGAGTAGAGGTTGCAAGATTCTGTATGAGGCACAAGTATGCTCACACCTTGAGTATGCTCCACTTTCTTAGTTTGCCTGCCCCCCCCCCTCATCTGCGACTGCTTGACAGAGTAGAGATAAGAGCAAGACGTCTCAACCCTCGCCTGGACCCATCCTAGATAGATCTGTCATTTCAGCAGAGTTTTCAACACAGGAGGGATGTGGGTGGCGTTACTATTACGTACAAGGCCAACATTGTCAAAGTACCACACTTGGCTCCACTTCGAGGACAGCGAGAAGCAAGCTTCTATACCACAAGACGGGCAGGAAGCAGCAACTTCACTCTGGCTGTACCCTTCTCCAGAACATCACTTCATCTGAGATCATTTATCCCCAGGATAACTCGAGTCTGGAACACGTTCGTACAGCATAATGATATAAACGAGATAAAGTCAGTTGATCAAATGAAAATGCTGACCCACAGATGGCTCCAACTTCTTCCTGTTCCCTACTTGTATGGAGGGAGGGAGAGGGACTGATGTAGGGAGGGAGGGTGAGAGAGAGGGAGGGTGGTAGAGAGGTACAGTGAGAGAGAGAGGGAGGGAGGTAGGGTGAGATAGAGGGAGGGAGGGAGGTAGGGTGAGATAGAGGGAGGGAGGTGTAGCAAGTAACTCATTACCATATTCTGAAAATTGTTGAGTGCTTCCTAAATATTTGACGGGCGTGGCCACCCCCCTCCAAAGCAGTGGGTGGAGGACAGGAGAGAGGGGCAGATGGGGGAAGGTGGGGAGGCTGAGGGGGGTATGGTCGAAGGGTTGATACCGGGGGTGGAGGGTTGGGTGGAGAGTGGATCATCAAGTGAGAGGTTGAAGGGCGGGGTCGGAGGGTGGAGGGTAAGATCGGAGGGTAGAGGGTAGGGTCGGTGGGTGGAGGGTGGGGTTAATGGGTGGAAAGTGATGTCGGTGGGTGAAGATTGGGATCGATGGGTGGAGAGTGGGGTCGGTGGGTGGAGAGTGAGGTTGGTGGGTGGCGGGTGAGGTAAGTGGGTGGAGGGTGGGTTGGCTACACGACCCAGACACGCCCCCAGACTATGATGGCCGCGACCCTCCCTGAGTCTGCACAAGTGTACACAAACTGTATCCCTTACTATATTTATGACATGGGGCATCAGTGTCAAGTAATAACATGGGCATCAGTGTCGTATGCTGTGTTGTGTGCAGACGACAGTGCACTGCTAGTCTCAGGTAAGAACCCACAAGATATAGCTAACGTACTATCACCAGAACTAGTTGTCAGTAGACAACAAACTATCGCTACACCTCGGGAAAACAGAAGACATAATCTTTGCCACGAAAAATAAGGTGAAAATGATAAATGCTTTTAATGTTCAGTGTGATGGGGAACCATCACGTCAGTATCTACAGTAAAATATCTGGGAATTCCCTTTGACTCTAAGAATGTTAGGAGAATTGATAGTGAACAATGTAGTACAGAAAGCGAATGCCAGACTAAAGTTCCTCTCTATATAGTTAGGTACAGTGTCTCCCTACTGAGCCTCCCAGGACTCTATATTTAGCTCTTATACAGTGTCATGTAGATTATTCTAGTTCTTCAAGGTACTCTGCTTTAACAAAAAAAAAAAAAAAAAAAAGGAGACTACAAATCACCCAAAACAAAATGGCGAGATTCATCCTGGACCTGGGACCAAGAGACCATGCAGGCCAGGATGAATTACAACAACTGGATATGATGAAGGTTGAAGAGAGAGTAAAGCAACTGAACTCACCAGAATATCTTGGTGCCAAGTTTGTCAAGGTTAGAAACCAAAGCAAGTATGGTACTAGGAAAAATGCACACAATTTTCTAGTAGCAACAGTAGGTGGTCAGGTCTCAAACCTCTTTTACTATACAACAATAAAAGAACGGATTACCTGAGCATGCCAAAGCCAGTCCTAGCATGAGCCAGCTAAAAGGTACCTAATGAATGAACCTACAGAAAGGGAGGAGACTGATTTCTTGTACAGTTAACATTGGAGTACTTGTTATTGTAATCTGATCATATGTAATGTTTTAATTCTTAAGGTAATTTCTACTGTATCTTACAGCTAGGATTTAAATAATATATTACAAGGACCCCAATGGAAATAAATCACTTCATCTGAGTTATTTGGGTTATCCTGGGTAATTCACACATATATTACTTTGTATGATAATTGTAGTTACCTAAATTTGTGTTAGTGTACGTATGTGTAGGTGTACCATGGACGGTGTCACACATCCTGAGTTACAGTATCTTCTGTTATTTATGTCACACATCCTGAGTTACAGTATCTTCTGTTAATTATGTCACACATCCTGAGTTACAGTATCTTCTGTTAATTATGTCACACATACTGAGTTACAGTATCTTCTGTTAATTATGTCACACATACTGAGTTACAGTATCTTCTGTTAATTATGTCACACATACTGAGTTACAGTATCTTCTGTTAATTATGTCACACATACTGAGTTACAGTATCTTCTGTTAATTATGTCATACCTACTGAGTTACAGTATCTTCTGTTAATTATGTCACACATACTGAGTTACAGTATCTTCTGTTAATTATGTCACACATACTGAGTTACAGTATCTTCTGTTAATTATGTCACACATCCTGAGTTACAGTATCTTCTGTTAATTATGTCACACATACTGAGTTACAGTATCTTCTGTTAATTATGTCACACATACTGAGTTACAGTATCTTCTGTTAATTATGTCACACATACTGAGTTACAGTATCTTCTGTTAATTATGTCACATACTGAGTTACAGTATCTTCTGTTAATTATGTCATACCTACTGAGTTACAGTATCTTCTGTTAATTATGTCACACATACTGAGTTACAGTATCTTCTGTTAATTATGTCACACATACTGAGTTACAGTATCTTCTGTTAATTATGTCACACATCCTGAGTTACAGTATCTTCTGTTAATTATGTCACACATACTGAGTTACAGTATCTTCTGTTAATTATGTCACACATACTGAGTTACAGTATCTTCTGTTAATTATGTCACACATACTGAGTTACAGTATCTTCTGTTAATTATGTCACACATACTGAGTTACAGTATCTTCTGTTAATTATGTCACACATACTGAGTTACAGTATCTTCTGTTAATTATGTCACACATACTGAGTTACAGTATCTTCTGTTAATTATGTCATACCTACTGAGTTACAGTATCTTCTGTTAATTATGTCACACATACTGAGTTACAGTATCTTCTGTTAATTATGTCACACATACTGAGTTACAGTATCTTCTGTTAATTATGTCACACATCCTGAGTTACAGTATCTTCTGTTAATTATGTCACACATACTGAGTTACAGTATCTTCTGTTAATTATGTCACACATCCTGAGTTACAGTATCTTCTGTTAATTATGTCACACATACTGAGTTACAGTATCTTCTGTTAATTATGTCACACATCCTGAGTTACAGTATCTTCTGTTAATTATGTCATACATACTGAGTTACAGTATCTTCTGTTAATTATGTCACACATCCTGAGTTACAGTATCTTCTGTTAATTATGTCACACATCCTGAGTTACAGTATCTTCTGTTAATTATGTCACACCTACTTCCACTGAGAACACTTTCCACACACTACCATCCCTCCAGGTCTCCTATTTCAACCTACCTGGAGGCTGTTCCCCCGCGGCCCAGTCCATCACCAGGCCTCAGGGTGGAATCACAGCCTGATCAACCAGGCTGTTACTGTTGGCGACACGCAACCCAAGGTACGAACCCGTGCCCGGCTGGTCAGGTACTGACCAGTCCCTCCAGCACTTTTCAACTGTAAATTATGAAATATTTTCCTTAGCTTCACTCCAGGGAGTACAGTGGGAGGGGGGGGGTTAAAGGATTTTTGAGTCTCTTATTATTTAGAAACTATAAATCAAAGTAAAAAATTGGTGGGAAATCCAGTACTTGTGATATACCTTTGATGAATTCCGTGAGTTTTTCTAGTGGCAGAGCCCGGCCTTGGGTCAGTCTTGATGTTGTTCATCACTGTAATGTTGAGGTGATAAAGTCACTGGTTAGCTGCACGTTTTCATAATTAGGATACCCAAGTGTCACACATGTGTCTTGTTGATCATCTTGTCAGTACTGTGTACCATTACTACTACGTTATGCACAGTCACAGTAACGCCGGAGTCTCAAAATGACTGTGTTCAGTGAGCCATTAACCAGGTTAACAATCAAAATTAATTTGTCTTGAACCAGACTCAAAACTTTGCCAACATCTACAAAACCTTGGGTACAACCCTAACCAAACCCGACTTCTGAAACGCCCTTGACAAAATTCCCTATACTCTGCTCCAGACTCCTGGAACTCCGAGGTCATCAGAGCTGCAAGACATCCATAAAAGGTGCCTTAAATATTCTAGAGGAAGCCTAGACCCGGGTGATCCCATACTTCACTTTACAAGAGTGACGAGGATTCATAACAGTCGTACAACCCGCGTTGCCTTGGGTTGTACGACTTGCCTCTTTCAACTACTGGAAGACAACACTGGAAGACAACACTGGAAGACAACTACTGGAAGACAACACTGGAAGACAACACTGGAAGACAAAAGGCAGATGTAATATACATTTGCTGGGACAAGTGTAGATGTCTTCAAGAGGAAACTGGATAAGAATCTTCACCAGGTGCCAGATCAACCAAGCTGTGATGGATATGTGGGTTAGTGGAGCACCAGCAGCAACAACCTGGTTGACCAGGTAAGCACCAGAAGAACCTGGCCCATGGCTGGGCTCTGGGAGTAGAAAAGATCTCAGAATTCGTCAAAAGTATATCAAAGGTAAAGGTACTGGTGGCCTGTTCATCAACCGTTCCAGTGAGTACATATTTAGGATTTTAAGTCATTCCCAGTAATTTAAATGCTTTATTGGCTCTATGCGGACGAAAATGATCTCTGTTTTTGTTTCAGCTCTTGCATTTCTCCTGCCCTGAACGTCAACACTGAGCAATATTGCAAATGAGAGAGCACAAGCGATTTAAAAAGTGTCACTACTGGCACTATTTCCCTTGTTTTGAAAGTTTCATTATCCACCCCGTCATCTTTCTGGCTGTCGTGACCTTGGTTTATTGTGTTCTTTGAAACAAAGGTCAGTTGACATAATTACTCCCAGGTCTTTCACGTGTTCCTTTTGTTCTATTTGATGGTTCTCCTGAGTTTTGTATACAGTGTTCCTTTTGAGTTCTTCATTCTTTCCATACCTCAGCAGCTGAAACTTATCACCATTGAACGTCATGTTGTTCTCCACTGCCCACTGGAAGACACTGCTTATGTCTTCCTGTAATTTTTCAGTGTCTTCTACCGTAGTGACTTTCATGCTTATTTTAGTGTCATCTGCAAATGATGATACAAAACTGTGACGAGTGTTTTTAATCTATGCCTTACGAGTCTCCCTAACTTAATGGTTCCAGGGGTCACCGCCCCCGCGCCTGGCTTCAGACTAAACCTCCTGATTAATATTACTGGTTAATAAAACTTGCAAGTAGAATAATAAGGCACATTTCCAACACTTGGGTACCTCTATCATGGAGACGTCAGTGGTTTTATCAATGCAATATGGGGAATGATTCCGTATAATACTCCAATATTATTGTCTGTATTGGACTGATAAAGCCAATGGTTGGAGAAACGTCTCCAGCTTGATGGTTTGGTGAGTCAGGAAGTAGGAGCTTGCAGCACTAGACCCACGTAGGTACTCAGCCTGGCTGAACCTGAATACTTTCAGCAATTAATCAAATTCCCTCTTTGAAGAATTTTGATAAATCTGTTGGTGAAATTCCTTTAATTTGAAGGTGATGAAAAAAAGTTTTAAATCAGAATAACGACAAATCACAACAAAAAGGTGTAAGTGGGTGGATGTATATTACTGGACTATAAGACAATATTTAACAACACTACTTAAGAGACTGGTCCATAAACTGGAGAAGCTGACAGGGATAAATGAGGAACGATGATGTGATCCAAACTGTCTGGCTTCCCACATGAAGGGAATGAGGTGTATGAAGCTTCATGAACGCCAAACTCAACATACGAGCTCTAGACATCCAGTCAACAGAGATTTTAACGCAGGGAAACGGGAAAAATGGGAAGAAATGCTAAGAATATATCGTTGTTTACGAGCCATGCTCGTAAATTGCTTTGTTCCCAGTCGAGCATGGCTCGTAAATAGCGATATATTCTTAGCATTTCTTCCCATTTTTCCCGTTTCCCTGCATTAAAAAATCTCTGTTGACTGGATGTCTAAGCTCTATGTGGTTGCGTTCATGGCTTCATACACCTCATTCCCTTCATGTGGGAAGCCAGACAGTTTGGATCACATCATCGTTCCTCATTTATCCCTGTCAGCTTCTCCAGTTTATGGACCAATAGCGAGGCATCAGAATAAGATAAAAATTCCAACCAACAAGCCGTCCGGCACAGTAACTAACACTGTATTATACTTCGTGTTTGTAAACATACAAGGTCTCATACCGAGTAAAAACAATAAAATACACTAAATATCACTTTACTTTTCACTGAGTCGACTGCAATGTTTACAACTTTTACTGAGTCCTACGTACATTATTTGACAAGGAAATATAGATTCCTGGGTACAACCACATTAGTTACGACCGAAGAACAGGCAACAAAGGGATGGGTTGGTCTGTATGTTCAAGAGTCGCTCAAATACACTGAGAGTTATTGAACACCAAGAATTATGTGGTCGAAGTGTTGACGGTTAAAATTGAAAATCAGAATCTAGTTGTTGTGCTCGTATATAAACCACCAGACACACCTTCCAGTTTGAAGATTTGCTACTGGTAATGGAGCACTGTCTTGAAAACCCATCAAAGATGGCGAAACGTCTTCGTAAGAAAGATAAGCAGGGGTTGTACATGTGTCTGGTTCATCATCTTTTAAGTAATGTATACCACTGCTGCTACCGTACATGACTGACCTTGTAACACCACGAGTCTTGCTACAGCGGCGACCTTCAACCTGTCTGTTAACCTGTGGCCCAACTCTTGGAAGTGACCTACTTCCACTGGTGGGTCCCGCCCACGGTGACGGTGTCTTCTACTGCTGCACCTCACTTGACTCCTACATAAGCAACCACATTCATCAGGACTACGATGGTGAACACCATCCAGGCCTATGTCTCCAGTTTCAACATCTTCAAATAACTTTTTTATTAAATGGTTAGTAGACAACAAACTATCGTTACACCTCGGGAAAACAGAAGCCATACTCTTTGGCACGAAATATAAACTGAGAAGGGTAAATAATTTTAATATCCGGTGTAATGGGGAATCCATCACTTCAGTTTCCTCAGTAAAATATCTGGGAATCCCCTTTGACCCATGCATGTCAGGAGAATTGATAGGGAACAGTGTAGTAAAGAAAGCGAATGTCAGACTGAAGTTCCTCTACAGACAAGCACAGTGTCTACCTACTGAGGCTCGCAGGACACTATGTCTAGCCCTTATACAATGTCATATTGACTACGCTTGCTCTTCATGGTACTCTGCCTTGACAAAAAAACTGAAAGATAAACTGCAAATCACCCAGAACAAAATGGTAAGATTCATCCTGGACCTGGGACCAAGAGCACATGTAGACCAGGATGAATTACAACAATTGGATATGCTGAATATTGAAAACAGAGTAAAACAACTGAAGTTAAATCAAGTTTATAAAATTGCTCACAAACAGTGTCCAGAATATCTTGCTGCCAATTTTGTCAAGGCTGGGAACCAAAGCAGTCATAGTACTAGGGGGAGAGAGCACAACTTTGTAGTAGCCACAGTCACTGGCCAGGCTTCAAACACCTTTTATTGTACACCAATAAAGGAATGGAACAGACTGTCTGCACATGTCAAAGCCAAAAGGTACCTAATGAATGTAGCGGCAGAAAGGTACCTAATGAATGTAGCAGCAGAAAGGTACCTAATGAATGTAGCGACAGAAAGGTACCTAATGAATGTAGCGACAGAAAGAGGAGAATTATTTTTTATTTTTTTAGCTAACACACATGTATATGTAAATAACTCTTTGTACCTTATTCCTAGTATATATCCTTTATAGTATAATAACTAGTATCTCCTACAGTGTATAATATTAAGGTATTAAATGGACCCCAATGGAAATAAGTCACTCTGTCTGACTTTTTGGGTTATCCTGGAGGGTTTTCTCCACATATGCTGCTATGTATGATGATCTATGTAACTGTATTTGTGTATACCTGAATAAACTTACTTAATCTTCACCATTCTTATTTATACTGGACTGATAAATCCACTATGTGGCGAAACGTTCAATAATAAAGATGGCCAAGTGTTGCACATTTGTCTAATTTATCAGGACAACAGGTAACATACCAGTACACTGGTGCCAGTACACAATGGTGCCAGTACACTGGTGCCAGTACACAATGGTGCCAGTACACAATGGTGCCAGTACACAATGGTGCCAGTACACAATGGTGCCAGTACACAATGGTGCCAGTAACAATGGTGCAGTACACTGGTGCCAGTACACAATGGTGCCAGTACACTGGTGCCAGAACACTGGTGCCAGTACACAATGGTGCCAGTACACAATGGTGCCAGTACACTGGTGCCAGTACACAATGGTGCCAGTACACTGGTGCCAGTACACCTGGAAGAAGGATATTGATCACAGTCACTGGTCAGTGTTCATCGTCGTTGCTGAGCTGGTCAGCCACTGCATGACCAAGCTGTGGCCTGAAGGTGTTTAAGTCATAGCCAGTGGAAGCCCCCAGGACCAGTGGAAGCCCCCTAGTGCCAGTGGAAGCCCCCAGTACCAGTGGAAGCCCCAAGTACCAGTGTGGGATAGGCTAAGATAGCCTAGGATAGTGTGGGATAGGCTAAGGTAGCCTAGGATAGTGTGGGATAGGCTAGGATAGGCTGGGATATCCTAGGATAGCGTGGGATAGGCTAAGATAGCCTAGGATAGTGTGGGATAGGCTAAGATAGCCTAGGATAGTGTGGGATAGGCTGAGATAGCCTAGGATAGTGTGGGATAGGCTAAGATAGCCTAGGATAGTGTGGGATAGGCTAGAATAGGCTGGGATATCCTAGGATAGCGTGGGATAGGCTAAGATAGCCTAGGATAGTGTGGGATAGGCTGGGATAGCCTAGGATAACGTATGATAGGCTAAGATAGCCTAGGATAATGTGGGATAGGCTAAGACAGCCTAGGATAGTGTGGGATAGGCTAGGATATAAAAAATGGAATGGAGAATACAACAAACTCGAATTATTCAATAGAGAGAAAATTTAATGTATGAGACTTAAGAGTGAAAATTTAAGAAGATCTCACCTTCAAAGATCTTAACAATGTTATTAGCAAAGTTTTATGAAAAATAATGAGCTGTATAAATAAAACCTTATAAAAAAAAAAGAGACGCCAAGGTAATAATGATGCTCTTCACGTTGTCTGTTTTTCTATTGGTTGAAATATTGTTGTATATTAACAACCCCATTCAAGGCAGACAAAATTACAGAGAATCTTCAATGATAATATTAATTTCGTGAAGCATCTAAATTATTGGAGATGGTTAAAGTCCCTTCACCTGTACTCCTTGGTAAGTTTACAACAAAGATACAACATAATTTACACCTTCAAAATTCAGGATTTATTGGTCGCAAATCTCCATATTGAAATCACTCCATATGAAAGCAAGAAGTTGGGCAGCCAGTGGAAAATATCTCATGTGAAAAACAAGGCTGCAATGAGTACACTATGAGACAACGCCATAGGTGTAAAGAGACCAAGACTCTTCAACACTCTTTATGCACAAGGAGAGTTACCAACAGGACCCTAGCTATGTTAAAGGGAGAGCCTGATAAGTTTTTTTTAAGTCTGTTACTGATTAGCCAGGCTGGGGTGCAAAAGTTGCCAATAATTTAGGTGAGTGACTATACTTTCTCCTGGTCTACAATTTTACCTCCCTGATAAGAGGCTGTCAGTGTATAGGAATAGTCTAGTTTAACTAGAAATAACATAAAGAGGGTCATCTTTGACCTGCTGCTCTATGAAGATTCCGGTGATCCAGCCTATCATCTACCTCACAGTTCTGATAACACTGTTAGGATCCATGAATGTGAGATCTGATATTTTAACTCTTAAATCCCTCATATTAATCTTCAGATTTACTGAGAGACTGAAGTTTGTTATACACTCTGATTCAGTTTTTATTTCCTTAATTTCCCCATAGCAGAATACCTATAATAATTTGTCCTCACAGAACATCATATTG
The DNA here is from genome assembly GCA_009830355.1 of Cherax destructor. Classification (NCBI taxonomy): domain Eukaryota; kingdom Metazoa; phylum Arthropoda; class Malacostraca; order Decapoda; family Parastacidae; genus Cherax; species Cherax destructor. Next base: position 32,113 of record WNWK01009529.1, read on the forward strand.
TCAACACTCCATCTTCACTCTGAGAAAACTTCCCCTCAATCTACATGTTGCAGCTCTTGCAACACTGCATAACTCCTGATGATGCACGGGTACGTCGTACCACAAGTCTGGGGCAGGGGCAGAAGGTATGGGCTTACTACAAATGGTGTCATTGCAGATGAATAAGGATAGAGGTTATATTAAAAATATATATTAATGGGCTCTTCTCTGAAGCGAATGCCAGAAACACACACACAGGGGATGTTTTGGACGGAGAGATAAAGATAGAAAACTATAATATACATAGATGTGTGACAATTAATAGGTCACAGAGAAGAGTAAGACTCCATGTGAAAGATACTTTCTGTTAATCAGAACTGTTGAATTCTTTAAAGCATACAGGACGATCATGCCTGTCACAACTGCTGAACCACTATGACATAATTACGGTGGCGTTGGAATGCAACCAAAACGCAAATATGATATACACAGACTTTGCAAAGGCGTTTGACAAATATGATGATGGGGGATTGCACACAAAATGAGGGGCATGGGCATTAAGGGGAAGGTAGGCAGAACACAGAACACAAAAAGTGATAGTAGATAGAGCACAATCTAGCACCAGCGAGGTAAAAAATCTCAGTGCCCCAAGGCACTGTCCTGGCACCTCTGCTGTTTCTCATTCTCATAGCAGACATAGATAAAAACACCCAGCACACTTTTGTATCATCATTTGCAGATGACACTAAAATAAACATGAAAGTCACTACGGTAGAGGACACTGAAAAATTACAGGAGGCCATAAGCAGGGTCTTCCAGTGGGCAGTGGAGAACATGACGTTCAATGGTGATAAGTTTCAGCTGCTGAGGTATGGAAAGAATGATGAACTCAAAAAGAACACTGTATACATTATTATATTATAATTCATGTTAAGCGCTAAACCTATTTGGGTTATTCAGCGCATAACAAGACAAAGATCACAACAGCCAGGAAGATGACGGGGTGGGTATTGAGAACTTTCAAAACAAGGGAAATAATGTCGATGGTGACACTATTCAAATCGCTAGAGCTCCCTCACTTAGAATACTGCTCTGTGCTGACGGCCCCGTTCAGGGCAGGAAAATATCAGAGACTGGACAAATACAGAGATCGTTTACGGCCTGCATAGAGTTAGTAAAGCATTTAAATTACTAGAAACGCCTTAAGGTCTTGAACATGTACTCACTGGAACGGAGGTGAGACACAAGATAATTAATACCTGGAAAGTATTCGAGGGCCTGGTCCCAAACCTGCACACTGCCATAACAACATACTGGAGTGAGAGATATGGGAGGAAGTGCAAAATAAACCCAGTGAAAAGCAGGGGTGCTGTAGGCACAATAAGGGAGCACTGTATCAACATTCGTGGCCCCAGATTATTCAACATCTTACCAAAAGATATCAGAAACACTGCTGGAACAAGTGTAAAAGTCTTCAAGAGGAAACTGTACAAGTATCTTTACCAGGTGCCAGATCAACCAGGCTGTGATGGATATGTGAGGCAGCGGGCCTCCAGCAGCAACAGCCTGGTTGATCAGGCTAGCACCAGACAAGCCTGGCCCATGGCCGGGCTCCGGGAGTAGAAAGACTTTTGGAACTCATCAAAGGTATATCAAAGGTTAGGTCGACAGAGTTTTTAGTTTTATTCTTGATTTTTTTTTATTATGGATTGTCTGTGTTCAGTCACTAAAAACTGTCATATTATGATTTAAGTATTTTATTAATTTTTGTTGTAGTGTTCAGTGTTAAGTTCATCAACTTGAAGCAAAGGTTCGATACCAAATATATTTTTACCATGGATTTTGCATAACAGATATAAGCAGAAAAAATATTTTGGATTTCCTTCCATTCCATTAATTTTTGCTCCCTCCATCTTGGACTCTGTATGACACACACAGACTCTGTATGACGCACTCAGACTCTGTATGACGCACTCAGTTTGCTAAATAATGGAAATCATTGGACTCAAAGTCTTTCTTTTCGTTTTATAAAAAGTCTGCAGCACTGGAGATGCTCTTTAGTTCTTGGCGTGTAGATGGAGCGCCTCACTCTTCACCTGCATCTTCTTTCCTTTTTTCTTAATGGTTTGTTTCTGGAGCATACTTCTACTGACATTGATGTCATCCTCTCCTAGCCTGTTTCAGTAACTTCATGGTTTATTTGGTCCAGTTAATGTATTTAATGCTGAAGTTGAGTTTACTGAATACACCTTCATGATACTTCGTATTTTGCTGCTCCACACCTGTGTGTACGAAGATCTTAACTTTATATTGTAGTCAGGGTTTTCTGTATTCAATAATGTCTCGCTTCATGTCAGAGCATCATTATTTGTAAACATAAGGTCAGGTGTATGTACTAATCTGATTGTTGTGTTATCTGTCGCCACATGACCAATAAATTACAGTCTTTATAGTTTGTGTCAGATTCTTCAACTGAACTCCTGCGTCTTTCTCTGCTCTTATATTTTGCTACGTTCTTCCATTACAGAAGTCTTAAGTTGAAGTCACCAAGCAGCAGTCACCAAGCAGTAATCAAGCAGCAGTCACCAAGCAGTAATCAAGCAGCAGTCACCAAGCAGCAGGATGTTTGGCACTGGGTTTGAGAAACTAAAAAAAAAAAAAAAAAAACTAATGGATTTACATAAGCTGGTGTTTGAAGTACCGGGAAGTTGTATCTGTTGGTTTATACACAAGAGCAATAACTAAATAATGAATATATTGTCGGGTATCTCTCTCTCTCACTCTCTCTCTCTCTCTCTCTCTCTCTCTCTCTCTCTCTCTCTCTCTCTCTCTCTCTCTCTCTCTCTCTCTCTCTCTCTCTCTCCACCCAACCGCATCTGTCAAATGTCTTTGCAAAACCCCTGGAGATCAGATCAGTGTTCTGTTTTCCTTATATAAGTCACATTACGCGTGTCAAAAGCCGTGTTCACTTGGGCTATGTGGCATAAACTGCTTCTTAAAATCAACACGCTGGTGTGGCAGGACCCTTCATAAGCTCTTTATATGACGTTACTGATACTGGTTTCTTATATTCTGTCAGCTCTGTTGAAAGATAGGCATGTAGAGGAAGACAGACGTAGTCTTTATCAAAACTCTCTTTCTCTTTAGTGAAGACTTTATCTAGTTACGATAAAGCTCTTGATAAAGTTACGAGTGAGTGGAACATCGTTGTAATATATACTTGTGTTGTGTGCCTGCATGAAGACAGTTGCTCTGACACTACCATGGTGAAGACAAGACTGTGCCTGCATGAAGACAGTTGCTCTGACACTACCTTGGTGAAGACAAGACTGTGCCTGCATGAAGACAGTTGCTCTGACACTACCTTGGTGAAGACAAGACTGTGTCTGCATGAAGGCAGTTGCTCTGACACTACCTTGGTGAAGACAAGACTGTGTCTGCATGAAGACAGTTGCTCTGACACTACCTTGGTGAAGACAAGACTGTGTCTGCATGAAGACAGTCGCTCTGACACTACCTTGGTGAAGACAAGACTGTGCCTGCATGAAGGCAGTCGCTCTGACACTACCTTGGTGAAGACAAGACTGTGCCTGCATGATGACAGTCGCCCTGACACTACCATGGTGAAGACAAGACTGTGCCTGCATGAAGACAGTCGCTCTGACACTACCATGGTGAAGACAAGACTGTGCCTGCATGATGACTACTGCTCTGACACTACCATGGTGAAGACAAGACTGTGCCTGCATGATGACAGTTGCTCTGACACTACCATGGTGAAGACAAGACAGTGCCTGCATGATGACAGTCGCTCTGACACTACCATGGTGAAGACAAGACTGTGCCTGCATGATGACAGTCGCTCTGACACTACCATGGTGAAGACAAGACTGTGCCTGAATGATGACTACTGCTCTGACACTACCTTGGTGAAGACAAGACTGTGCCTGCATGAAGACAGTCGCTCTGACACTACCATGGTGAAGACAAGACTGTGCCTGCATGAAGACAGTCGCTCTGACACTACCATGGTGAAGACAAGACTGTGCCTGCATGATGACAGTAGCCTTGACACTACCATGGTGAAGACAAGACTGTGCCTGCATGAAGACAGTCGCTCTGACACCACCATGGTGAAGACAAGACTGTGCCTGCATGAAGACAGTCGCTCTGACACTACCATGGTGAAGGCAAGACTGTGCCTGCATGAAGACAGTTGCTCTGATACTACCATGGTGAAGACAAGACTGTGCCTGCGTGAAGACAGTTGCTCTGATACTACCATGGTGAAGACAAGACTGTGCCTGCATGAAGACAGTCGCTCTGACACCACCATGGTGAAGACAAGACTGTGCCTGCATGAAGACAGTCGCTCTGACACCACCATGGTGAAGACAAGACTGTGCCTGCGTGAAGACAGTCGCTCTGACACTACCATGGTGAAGACAAGACTGTGCCTGCATGAAGACAGTTGCTCTGATACTACCATGGTGAAGACAAGACTGTGCCTGCATGAAGACAGTCGCTCTGACACTACCATGGTGAAGACAAGACTGTGCCTGCATGAAGACTACTGCTCTGACACCACCATGGTGAAGACAAGACTGTGCCTGCATGAAGACAGTCGCTCTGACACCACCATGGTGAAGACAAGACTGTGCCTGCATGAAGACAGTCGCTCTGACACCACCATGGTGAAGACAAGACTGTGCCTGCGTGAAGACAGTCGCTCTGAGACTACCATGGTGAAGGCAAGACTGTGCCTGCATGAAGACAGTCGCTCTGACACTACCATGGTGAAGACAAGACTGTGCCTGCATGAAGGCAGTCGCTCTGACACTACCATGGTGAAGACAAGACTGTGCCTGCATGAAGACAGTCGCTCTGACAGTACCATGGTGAAGACAAGACTGTGCCTGCATGAAGACAGTCGCTCTGACACTACCATGGTGAAGACAAGACTGTGCCTGCATGAAGACAGTCGCTCTGACACTACCATGGTGAAGACAAGACTGTGCCTGCATGAAGACAGTCGCTCTGACACTACCATGGTGAAGACAAGACTGTGCCTGCATGATGACTACTGCTCTGACACTACCATGGTGAAGACAAGACTGTGCCTGCATGATGACAGTTGCTCTGACACTACCATGGTGAAGACAAGACTGTGCCTGCATGATGACAGTTGCTCTGACACTACCATGGTGAAGACAAGACTGTGCCTGCACCAGAGAACACACACAACTCGTCCTGTATTTATTTCTTCATTGAAGTCTATAAGATTTGTTCTAATATCAGCCATATAACTGATAGGTTGAGCAGCGTTAATTAATGAAAAAAATGTTTCTATAGAATTACTGAGCTTTGATTCATGTTCTTTCTGGATTTCGCTCATTTTCTTGTGGTCACCAGTTTATGAACCTCTTGAACCTCTTGAGTCAAGTTCCACACTGGAACATTTGTTTTGACCAGGTTTTTGCAAATACGATTTTTCCCCCGGATTTCCTGAATGGCATTTTCTTTTTTTTTAACTTCTAAGATTATTTTGTCTGGTAGACTATCCTAGTTTTTTTTATTCAGTATAATTTCTCGGTGTAGATTTTATTTCCTTCGTTGTGACATTTGCAGTTTCTTAATCAATTAAGTAACTGTTTATTGTTGAGTTGTGTTCCACCTGCTTAAAGGAGGTGGAACATAGAACTTATACAGACCTCGTGTGCCGCTGTGTACATCTCCACCATACAATGGACTGGGTTTACGATGCTCCAGTGAGTCTTGGGAAATGTTTGATATATCCTTGTGTTCGAGTCCCAGTCAGTGACTGCTGAAGTTAAACTGAAGATCAAGACACTTGTGCAACAGTTAGGAATCTTTATTGATGAAACGTTTCACCTACATAGTAGGCTTTTTCAAATACAAAGGAAGCAGTAGTAATAAAATTAAGATGATGTAATCAGTCCATCAACCGTTGGGAAAAAGTATTTGAGGTGGTCAGTCCTCAAAAACTTTTTCACCAAGGTTGATGGACTGATTACATCATCTTTATTTCATTACTACTACTGCCTCTGTATTTGACTGAAGAAGCCACTGTGTGGGCGAAACGTTTCACCAATAAAGATAATCAATAAAGATAAGATTAACCAACTGTTAATCTTCATTTTCAACAAGGAAGTTAAACTAACTAAAGGTTCTCTTACCTTCATTATTGTATTAATGTTTTACCTTTTATAAGTTGCGAGTTTTTTTCTACTCTCAGAGCCCGGTCTTGGTCCAGGCTCGTTTGGTGCTTATCTGGTCTACCTACCTAGAGTCTACCTGAAGGGTATTGAGGGGATCAACGTCCCCGCGACCCGGTCTGAGACCAGGCCTCGTGGTGGATCAAGATCTGATCAACAAGGCTGTTACTGCTGGCTGCACATAAACCGACGTACGAACCACAGCCTGTCCAGCGCCTTCTTGAAGACAACCAGGGTCTATTGGTAATCCCCTTATGGCTGGTGGGAGGCTGTTGAACAGTCTTGGGCCCCGGACATTTATTGTGTTTTCTCTTAGTGTATTAGTGGCGCCCCTATTTTTCACTGGAGGTATGTTGCATCGCCTGCCAAGTCTTTTGCTTTCGTAGGGAGTGATTTTATGTGCAGATTAGGGACCAGTCCCTCTAAGTTTTTCCAGGCATAGATTATGATGTATCTCTCGCCTGCGCTCCAGTGAGTACAAGTCAGCCTAGACAGAACAAGTGATTAGAGTTTGTAATATACTCAGTCCTAGTTATTATTTCCTCCAGTTTCCCATAACGGAGTAGTTGGAATTTGTCTTCATTGAACATCATATTGTTCTCTGTTGACCATTGGAAAACTTGGTTTATATCTTCTTGGAGATTTGCCGTGTCCTCAATGATGACACTCTCATGCAGATCCTAATATCGTCTGCAAAGGATGACACGGTGCTATGGTTTACATCTCTGTCTATGTCTGATATGAGAATGAGGAACAGGATAGGGACAAGTACTGTGCCTTGTGGAACAGAGATCTTCACTATGGCAGCTTCCGATTTAACTTTGTGTTCGATTGGTTAGAAAGTTGAAGATCCATCTGCCCACCCTTTAGCATGCATTTTGTGTGCTATTACACCATGATCGCACTTGTCAAAGGTTTTTGCAAAATCTGTGTATACTACATCTGCATTCTGTTTTCCAGTGCATCCAAGACCATATCATAGTGATCCAGTAGTTGCAAGAGGCAGGAGCGACCTGCTCTGAACCCATGTTGCTCTGGATTGTGCAACTGTTGGGAGTCCAAGTGGTTTGCAGTCATGCTTCTTAGAACTCTTTCAAAAAAATTTATGATGTGGGACGTTAAAGCTATTGGTCTATAGTTCTTAGCTACTGCTTTGCTGCCACCTTTATGGAGTGGGGCTATGTCCGTTGTTTTTAGTGACTGGAATCTCACCTGTGTCTAAGCTCCTTCTCCATAGCATACTTAAGAGCCCGTGAGAGGGGTTTCTTGGTGTTCTTAATGAACACAGAGTTCCACGAGTCTGGGCCTGGGGCTGAGTGCATGGGCATGTCGTCGATGACTTTCTCAAAGTCTCGTGGAGTTAGGGTTATGTCTGAAATTTGGCATACATTGACAGGGTTTTGAGGCTCATTCATGAAAAAAATATTTGGATTGTCTATCTTTAGACTGATTAGTGGCTCGCTGAACACAAGAGTCATATTGAGATTTCAGTATCTCGCTCATTTCTTTGTTGTCATCTGTGTAGGTTTCATGTTGTCTGAGCCGGGGCCCTATACTAGATGTGATTTTTGCCTTGTTTTTAGCATTTGAAAAAAATATTTCGAATTTCTTTCAAATTCACTAATCGCTTTTAGCTCCTCTTGTCTCTCCTCTATCCTGTATGAGTCCTTTAACTTAAGTTCATTATTTTCCACTTCCCTGGTTAGCGCTTCCTTTCATGTTTCAGATAATCTAGCATTCTTGAGGAGCTCAGTGATTCTTCGCTTTCTCCTGTAGAGGAAGTCTCTCTCTCTTTCCAATTTACTTCTTCTCTTCTTTTTTTCTTAGGGGAATATGCCTTGAACATACTTCAGCTACCAGAAGGCACTGGTTAGGGTCCATGTAATTTAAGATATCTTCCCAACATGTTTCATTTAGGACATAGTTTACCTGGTCAAAGTTGATGTTCTTGTTGTTGAAGTTGAATTTGGTAAAGGTACCCTCATAGCTGTATGCATTTTACTAATCAGGACTCCTGTGCATGTAAGTCTGGACTTCGACTAGATTGTGATCAGAATTAGTTGTTTATGATATTATGTTTCTTACCAGGTCCTGATTATTTGTGAAAATAAGGTCAAGTGTGTTCTCCAGTCTTGTTGGCTCCACTATCTGTTGACTTAGGGTGTGTTTATTGCAGAAATTCAGCAGCTCATGTGTGTGTGTGACTTTCCATCTGAGCTGCCTCCAGGGATTATTTCTGCTACAACATTATTTGCCATATTCTTCCATTTTGTATGTCTTAGATTGAAGTCACCAAGCAGCAAGATGTTTGGGGATGGGGCTGGAAGGTTTTCCAGACAGGAGTCAATTTTTGCTAGCTGTTCCTTGAACTGTTGGGAAGCTGCATCTGGTGGCTTATATACAAGGACAATGACTAGGTTTTGGTTCTCGATTTTTATTGTTAGAACTTCAACTACATCATTTGTGGTGTTCAGTAACTCCGTGCAAATGAGCGACTCTTTGACATACAGGCCAACCCCCCCTTGTTGCCTGTTCTTTCTGTCGCATCTGAAAAGGCTGTTCCCAGGTATCCATATTTCATTGTCAAAGTAATCTTTTCCACTAAGTTCTGATTTACGGTGATTTATAGAATTTTTTTTTTAAAGTTCCAAAAATTAATTGAAAATCAAGAGGGAGAGAGAGAGAGAGGCAAACAGAGAGACAGATAGAAAAAAAAAGACCGAAGATGACGTAGTGCAGAATGGAAAAAGTACTGTAAGCATAACAAAGGAGAACATGGAAAAAATAGATAAGAAAAGAAGGGGAACCTAAGAGTATACATTACAGGGAATATATTTCTTAAGGTGCACATCAACTGCATAACTTATGAGAGACTAGAGAACACAAGAGCTGCTTTCACAACACAAGGTAAGGAATTCTTCAGAATAATAAGTACGTCAAATACGCCAGGGCAGCATACAGCCCAGCATGTTCAGACTTTCAAGACCCGGGGAAGATGTGATTACGAAGCAAAAAGATAATCTGAGGAACTGATGCAGACATTGAAATGGAAAGAGTGAGCACAAGAAGTCAAACAAGACACAGCACAGAGCTCGAGGGTCTTCAAAAAATGTGGAATCAATCTCGGGATTGTAAGATGGTTTAACGAGTTAGATGAGAAAGTGGTGGAGGCAAACTTCCTCTCAGTTTCAAGAGTAGGTACGACAAGTTGCATGAACCAGGAGAGCCAGTTCTTACCTGTAAGAGGTGAAATCAAACGCTGAGCCTCGATGCCATGTAAACACAAATTAGTAAGTACACACACACGAACGCCTGGTTAAAGAAAATTACAGTACTTACTAGACGATTTAATATCTGTACGGCGCCAGCTGGTCTCTTAGATCAAGTCTACCAGACGAGCCTGACCCAAGGCCGGGTTCTGGGAGCAGAACACTCTCGAATCTCATCAAAGGTATATCAAAGGTATATCAAAGGAAGGTGGACAGCCTCAGAGTACTGCCATATGCTTTATAAGATGGGCAGGAGGGAGGTGATCACGTGTACTCACCTATTTGTGGATGCAGGGGTCGATTCACAGCTCCTGGCCCCGTCACCTCGCTGGTCCCTACTAGGTCCACCTCTCCCTGCTCCAAGAGCTTTATCATACCTCTTCTTAAAGCTATGTATGGATGCTGCCTCCACTACATCACTGTGCGTGTGTGTATGTGTGTGTAATCACCTAGCAGGGAGAGAACGTGCAGGGGTCGAGTCGCAGCTCCTGGCCCCGCCTCTTCACTGGTCGCTACTAGGTCACTCTTCTTGCCCATGAGCTTCATCATACCTCTTCTTAAAGCTATGTATGGATCCTGCCTCCACTACGTCACTTCCCAGACTATTCCACTTCCTGACAACTCTGTGACTGAAGAAATACTTCCTAACATCCCTGTGATTCATCTGAGTCTTCAACTTCCAACTGTGTCCCCTTGTTGCTGTGTCCCATCTGTGTGTGTGCGTGTGTGTGTGTGTGTGTGTGTACTCACCTATTTGTACTCACCTATTTGTGGTTGCAGGGGTCGATTCATAGCTCCTGGCCCCGCCTCTTCACTGATTGCTACTAGGTCCTCTCTCTCCCTGCTCCATGAGCTTTATCAAACCTAGTCTTAAAACTATGTATGGTTCCTGCCTCCACTACGTCGCTTTCTAGACTATTCCACTTCCTGACAATTCTATGACTGAAGAAATACTTCCTAACATCCCTTTGACTCATAGGAGTCTTCAACTTCCAATTGTGACCCCTTGTTTCTGTGTCCCCTCTCTGGAACATCTTGTCTCTGTCCACCTTATCTATTCCTCGCAGTATTTTATATGTCGTTATCATGTCTCCCCTAACCCTCCTGTCCTCTAGTGTCGTCAGGCCGATTTCCCTTAACCTTTCTTCGTAGGACAATCCCCTTAGCTCTGGGACTAGTCTTGTTGCAAACCTTTGCACTTTCTCTAATTCCTTCACGTGCTTGACCAGGTGTGGGTTCCAAACTGGTGCTGCATACTCCAGTATGGGCTTGACGTATATGGTGTACAGAGTCTTGAATGATTCCTTAGTGAGGTATTGGAATGCTATTCTTAGGTTTGCCAGCCGCCCGTATGCTGCAGCAGTTATCTGATTGATGTGTGCCTCAGGAGATGTGTGTGTGTGTGTGTATGTTAGTGTGTGTGTGTGTGTGTGTGTGTGTGTGTGTGTGTGTGTGTGTGTGTGTGTGTGTGTGTATGATAGTGTGTGTGTGTGTGTGTGTGTGTGTGTGTGTATGATAGTGTGTGTGTGTGTGTGTGTGTGTGTGTGTGTGTGTTAGTGTGTGTGTGTGTTACTAGGACTAAAGACATACAGTACTTGGTCTTGAACAGTACTCTTTAATTGTGATCCCTTCTTCCCCGTCCCTCCACCTCCACCCCTCTTCCTAATCCTTCCCTTCTGTTCCCTCCCCATCCCTTCCCTCCCCTCCCTACTCCATTCCCCACCCCTCCCTACTCCCTTCCCTCCCTCCCTACTCCATTCCCTCCCCTCCCTACTCCATTCCCTCCCCTCCCTACTCCATTCCCTCCCCTCCCTACTCCATTCCCTCCTCCCTACTCCATTCCCTCCCTCCCTACTCCATTCCCCTCCCCTCCCTACTCCATTCCCTCCCTCCCTACTCCATTCCCCCGCTACCAGATTTGCAAGATAAAAAAAGTGAACAAAGCTCACTCCAGGCGCACCTTCACTGTGCGCCACCTGCGCACCTGCCTCAGTTCCACCCTCACTGTGCGCCACCTGCGAACCTGTCTCAGTGCCACACCCTCACTGTGCGCCACCTGCGCACCTGCCTCAGTACCACACCCTCACTGTGCGCCACCTACGCACCTGCCTCAGTACCACACCCTCACTGTGCGCCACCTACGCACCTGCCTCAGTGCCACCCTCACTGTGCGCCACCTGCGCACCTGCCTCAGTACCACACCCTCACTGTGCGCCACCTACGCACCTGCCTCAGTACCACACCCTCACTGTGCGCCACCTACGCACTTGCCTCAGTGCCACCCTCACTGTGCGCCACCTGCGCACCTGCCTCAGTACCACACCCTCACTGTGCGCCACCTGCGCACCTGCCTCAGTGCCTATTGCGACCCCAGATTGGGGCACAATGTATATACATGTTGATATGATGTATTATATGTATATTTCCCTTTCTTATAATTTTATATTGCTGATATTTTTTATAATAGCTAAATAGTTAATATCTGGCTTTATATTATTATTTGACTTAGCTATATTAATAGGTAGGATGTAACATTTTACACTATTGTGCTCTTTGTTCGAGAGTGTTGAGTAGCTGCCTTGAGTTGGCAAACTACCTCGCTAACTAGCGCTTCGCTTGTTATACTGCCGGCTTCTCTGGAGGAGGTGTTGATTCACCGGGAATTCTCCCGGCCCGGGTCTTTACCAGATGGCGACCCGGCTCCGGCTCCCTGGCGTGGGAGTGTCAGAGACCTATGTCTCCCATGGGAGGGGTGACCCCTCATCGGCGGGACCAACTGGCCCCAGGCCTAGCCACATTCCCCACCAGCACGAGGCATGGAGGTAGATAGATGCTAGGCCACTCTGGTCTGCCACCTTCCCCGCCCCAAGGAGGCTGACGGGAAGGGCAGGCTTGCGAGCCGCAGATGGTAGCAAGCTCCAGCCTTGGCACCTACCCTGCCCTAGAAGGGCTGGGCATGGTGATCGACCTGGGGCTTCTCTTTAGTTGCTGGGCAGCAGTCACATGCGAGTCACGTGATCACACCTGTGGGAGGTGACTGCCCCCCTTTCATCGCGCTCTCCTCTGCTGACCCTCGTTGGAGCAATAACTCACTCTTGTCTCTGCTGGTTTCCTCGTCATTTAGACTCTGTGTGGTAGAGTATGTGTTCGGTGGTGAGACGACACATACTTCTCTAGACTCTGTGTAACTCTGTTCACAGTGTATAGCCTAGACTTAGTGATTTCAACGTTTTACTGAGTTGTGTCACATTGACACTCTGAGATAACTCAGGTCTCTAGCTATAGCTTCTGACCTAATTCGTTGAGGCATCTGTCCACCGTCGCAGTCGGGGATTTTGGTTATGCTGAACTTAGATTCAGTATTAAGGGAGTTTTGTGACTATTATGGAGGATCTGCTGATGGTCCCCAGTTAGGGTCGTTATTGTATCTCTTTGTTCCTGACGCTGTGTTGCTGCTACTTGCTATATTGCTATTTGGCGAATTGGTCATTTTATTGTTCAAGCAAGCTGTTCTGATAGTCTGTTAGAGACGTTAGCTTATGAGAGGACGTTCAGGTTCAGTTGGTCACTGTTCGAGTCGAGTCTTAACGAGTTACCTGGAGCACACACACACATATTTGTATATATCTGAATATTATTGTAAATTGCTGACATTGTACCAGATGGTACATAAGAGCCATTAAGATATATGTGCCTTCAGCACAATAATATTGTTTATGAGAGAAGTGTAGGAGCTGACCTAATTAACATACTAATTAATATCCTGTTTATATTTAATTTGATTTACTTTGATACCCTAGATATTCTAACTTTGTTAATAAATATATTAAATTTTATTCTTTGGTTAGTACCCTATCAGTTGTAATCCTATGATACTATTGAATATGTTGGATAACTGGACCAGGATACTGACTTTGTTGCTAAAGCCCAGTAACAGGCCGAATGCTAGAAAGGCTATCCTTTCTAGTGTTCACTGGAGATGTCTATTACTAATAGATATCGCGTCTTTTGTAACAGTGCCACACCTTCACTGTGCGCCACCTGTCTCAGTGCCATATCTTCACTGTGCGCCACCTGCCTCAGTGCCATACCTTCACTGTGCGCCACCTGCCTCAGTGCCACACCCTCACTGTCGCCACCTGCGCACCTGCCTCTGCCACACCCTCACTGTGCGCCACCTGGCACCTGCCTCAGTGCCACACCCTCACTGTGCGCCACCTGCGCACCTGCCTCAGTGCCACACCCTCACTGTGCTCCACCTGCACACCTGCCTCAGTGTCATACCCTCACTGTGCGCCACCTGCGCATCTGCCTCAGTGCCACACCCTAACTGTGCGCCACCTGCGCACCTGCCTCAGTGCCACACCCTCACTGTGCGCCACCTGCGCACCTGCCTCAGTGCCACACCCTCACTGTGCGCCACCTGCGCACCTGCCTCAGTGCCACACCCTCTCTGTACGCCACCTGCGCACCTGCCTCAGTGCCACACCCTCACTGTGCGCCACCTGTGCACCAGCTTCAGTGCCACACCCTGTGCGCCACCTGCGCAACTGCCTCAGTGCCACACCCTCACTGTGTGCCACCTGCCTCAGTGCCACACCCTCACTGTGCGCCACCTGCCTCAGTGCCACAAACTCACTGTGCGCCACCTGCGCACCTGCCTCAGTGCCACACCCTCACTGTTCGCCACCTGCGCATCTGCCTCAGTGCAACACCCTCTGTGCGCCACCTGCCTCAGTGCCACACCCTCTCTGTACGCCACCTGCGCACATGCCTCAGTGCCACACCTTCACTGTGCGCCACCTGCCTCAGTGCCACACCCTCTCTGTGCGCCACCTGCGCACCTGCCTCAGTGCCACACCCTCTCTGTGCGCCACCTGCGCACCTGCCTCAGTGCCACACCCTCACTGTGCGCCACCTGTGCGCCTGCTTCAGTGCCACACCGTCACTGTGCGCCACCTGCGCACCTGTTTCAGTGTCACACCCTCACTGTGCGCCACCTGTGCACCTGCCTCAGTGCCAATAACCTCACTGTGCGCCACTTGCGTACGTGTCGTGCCGCACCCTCACTGTGCGCCACCTGCCTTAGTGCCACACCATCAATGACACACCAGTGATTCTGTCATCAATGACACAACAATGATAGTGCCATCAATGACAATGCCATGAATGACAACAATTATAGTGTCATGAATGACTCAACAGTGTTGGTGCCATGAATGACACAACAGTGATGGTGCCATCAACGACACAACGGTGATGGTGCCATCAACGACACAACAGTGATGGTGCCATCAACGACACAACAGTGATGGTGCCATCAACGAAACAACAGTGATGGTGCCATCAACGACACAACAGTGATGGTGCCATCAACGACACAACAGTGATGGTGCCATCAACGACACAACAGTGATGGTGCCATCAACGACACAACAGTGATGGTGCCATCAACGACACAACAGTGATGGTGCCATCAACGACACAACAGTGATGGTGCCATCAACGACACAACAGTGATGGTGCCATCAACGACACCAGTAATAGTGCCATCAATGACACAACAGTGACAGTGCCAGTGCAATCAATGACACGACAGTGATGATGCCATCAATGACACAACATTGACAGTGCTATCAATGACACAACAGTGTTGGTGCCATCAATGACACAACAGTGTTGGTGCCATCAATGACACAACAGTGTTGGTGCCATCAATGACACAACAGTGTTGGTGCCATCAATGACACAACAGTGTTGGTGCCATCAATGACACAACAGTGTTGGTGCCATCAATGACACAACTGTGTTGGTGCCATCAATGACACAACAGTGTTGGTGCCATCAATGACACAACAGTGTTGGTGCCATCAATGACACAACAGTGTTGGTGCCATCAATAACACAACAGTGTTGGTGCCATCAATGACACAACAGTGTTGGTGCCATCAATGACACAGTGTTGGTGCCATCAATGACACAACAGTGATAGTGATATCAATGACATTACATTGTTGCTGCCACTTAACTGACTGGCAGTGTTGCTGCCACTTAGTATTGTAACTTAACTGACTGGTAGTGTTGCTGCCACTTAGTATTGTAACTTAACTAACTGGTAGTGTTGCTGCCACTTAGTATTGTGACAACTGACTGGTAGTGTTGCTGCCACTTAGTATTGTGACAACTGACTGGTAGTGTTGCTGCCACTTAGTATTGTGACAACTGACTGGCAGTGTTGCTGCCACTTAGTATTGTTACTTAACTGACTGGTAGTGTTGCTGCCACTTAGTATTGTAACTTAACTAACTGGTAGTGTTGCTGCCACTTAGTATTGTGACAACTGACTGGTAGTGTTGGTGTCACTTAGTATTGTAACTTAACTGACTGGTAGTGTTGCTGCCACTTAGTATTGTAACTTAACTGACTGGTAGTGTTGCTGCCACTTAGTATTGTGACAACTGACTGGTAGTGTTGCTGCCACTTAGTATTGTGACAACTGACTGGTAGTGTTGCTGCCACTTAGTATTGTGACAACTGACTGGTAGTGTTGCTGCCACTTAGTATTGTAACTTAACTGACTGGCAGTGTTGATGCCACTTAGTATTGTGACAACTGACTGGTAGTGTTGCTGCCACTTAGTATTGTAACTTAACTGACTGGTAGTGTTGCTGCCACTTAGTATTGTAACTTAACTGACTGGTAGTGTTGCTGCATTAGATTGTGACAACTGACTGGTAGTGTTGTTGCCACTAGTATGTAACTTAACTGACTGGTAGTGTTGCTGCCACTTAGTATTGTAACTTAACTGACTGGCAGTGTTGATGCCACTTAGTATTGTAACTTAACTGACTGGTAGTGTTGATGCCACTTAGTATTGTAACTTAACTGACTGGTAGTGTTGCCACTTAGTTGTAACTTAATGACTGGTAGTGTTGATGCCACTTAGTATTGTAACTTAACTGACTGAGTGGCTAGATGAATTAACGACTGTGTGTTGTGCCACTTAGTATTGTAACTTAAATGACTGGTAGTGTTGATGCCACTTAGTATTGTAACTTAAATGACTGGTAGTGTTGGTGCCACTTAGTATTGTAACTTAAATGACTGGTAGTGTTGATGCCACTTAGTATTGTGACAACTAACTGGTAGTGTTGTTGCAACTTAGTAGTTAGAACTGACTGGTAGTGTTGCTGCCACTTAGTATTGTGACAACTGACTGGTAGAGTTGTTGCCACTTAGTATTGTAACTTAACTGACTGGTAGTGTTGCTGCCACTTAGTATTGTAACTTAACTGACTGGCAGTGTTGATGCCACTTAGTATTGTAACTTAACTGACTGGCAGTGTGAGCCTAGTTGTAATAACTGACTGGCAGTGTTGATCCACTTAGTATTGTAACTTAAATGACTGGTAGTGTTGGTGCCACTTAGTATTGTAACTTAAATGACTGGTAGTGTTGATGCCACTTAGTATTGTGACAACTAACTGGTAGTGTTGTTGCAACTTAGTATTGTTAGAACTGACTGGTAGTGTTGCTGCCACTTAGTATTGTGACAACTAACTGGTAGTGTTGCTGCCACTTAGTATTGTGACAACTGACTGGTAGTGTTGCTGCCACTTAGTATTGTGACAACTAACTGGTAGTGTTGTTGCAACTTAGTATTGCAAGAGTTCATTGTGATCAACTTACCACGTAGCTTTATGTTTTTGTAGTTCTAGCAATTTCCTTAATACATTTCGCACTCATCAGCAGTACTCCCACTCGTCAGGAGTACTCCCACTCGTTAGCAGTACCCCCACTCGTCAGGAGTACTCCCACTCGTTAGCAGTACCCCCACTCGTCAGGAGTACTCCCACTCATCAGCAGTACCCCCACTCGTCAGGAGTACTCCCACTCATCAGCAGTACCTCCACTCGTCAGGAGTACTCCCACTCATCAGCAGTACCCCCACTCGTCAGGAGTACTCCCACTCGTTAGCAGTACCCCCACTCGTCAGGAGTACTCCCACTCGTTAGCAGTACCCCCACTCGTCGGCAGTACTCCACTCGTCGGCAGTACTCCCACTCGTCGGCAGTACTCCCACTCATCAGCAGTACTCCGCTCATAGCAGCACTCCCACTCGTCAGCAGTACTCCACTCGTCAGCAGTAGTCCCACTCGTCAGCAGTACTCCCACTCGTCAGCAGTACTCCCACTCATCAGCAGCACTCCCACTCGTCAGCAGTACTCCCACTCATCAGCAGTACTCCCACTCATCAGCAGCACTCCCACTCATCAGCAGTACTCCCACTCGTCAGCAGTACTCCCACTCAGCAGTACTCCCACTCATCAGCAGTACTTCCACTCGTCAGCAGCACTCCCACTCGTCAGGAGTACTCCCACTTATCAGCAATACTCTCACTCGTCAGCAGTACTCCCACTCGTCAGCAGTAATCCCACTCGTCAGCAGTACTCCCACTCGTCAGCAGTAGTCCCACTCGTCAGCAGTACTCCCACTCGTCAGCAGTACTCCCACTCGTCAGCAGCACTCCCACTCATCAGCAGTACTCCCACTCGTCAGCAGTACTCCCACTCGTCAGGAGTACTCCCACTCATCAGCAGCACTCCCACTCGTCAGCAGCACTCCCACTCATCAGCAGCACTCCCACTCGTCAGCAGCACTCCCACTCGTCAGCAGCACTCCCACTCGTCAGCAGCACTCACACTCGTCAGCAGCACTCACACTCGTCAGCAGTACTCACACTCGTCAGCAGCACTCCCACTCGTCAGCAGCACTCCCACTCGTCAGCAGCACTCCCACTCGTCAGGTAATCTTCAGGTAAGCTTCGCTACTCAGAGCTGCAACTTAGCACAACTTAACTCTGAGGATAGATAAACTTGAGTCCTCCTCCACAGCGTTGGTTCCAAACTCTTCACAAGAGTGTGAGACCACTTGAACCTGTGACCAGTTTCAAGAGTTCTGCTCCAGCAGCCCAGCCTGTCTGCTGTGAGTGATACCCGGGCAGGGTTATTCTTAGTTCCCCGGTGACCAAGAGAGAGCAGACATGCGCTCCTCTGCGCACCATGCCAAGCAAGTACGGTGGCAGGGTCTTGCTTTGTCGACACTGATTTTCTTAAGTCAGTTCTCACAAACTGTCCACCTCTCCTCACACATCTGTCCACCTCTCCTCACATTCTGCCCACCTCTCCTCACACATCTGTCCACCTCTCCTCACATTCTGCCCACTCTCCTCACATTCTGCCACCTCTCCTCACACCCCGCCACCTCCTCACATTCTGCCCACCTCCTCACACCCTGCCCACCCTCCTCCCATTCTGCCCACCTCTCCTCACATTCTGCCCACCTCTCCTCACATTCTGCCCACCCTCCTCACATTCTGCCCACCTCTCCTCACATTCTGCCCACCTCTCCTCACACCCTGCCCACCTCTCCTCACATTCTGCCCACCTCTCCTCACATTCTGCCCACCCTCCTCACACCCTGCCCACCTTCCTCACATTCTGCCCACCTCTCCTCACATTCTGCCCACCAGTCCTCACATTCTGCCCACCTCTCCTCACATTCTGCCCACCTCTCCTCACACCCTGCCCACCTCTCCCCACATTCTGCCCACCTCTCCTCACATTCTGCCCACCTCTCCTCACACCCTGCCCACCTCTCCTCACATTCTGCCCACCTCTCCTCACATTCTGCCCACCTTCCTCACACCCTGCCCACCTCTCCTCACATTCTGCAAACCTCTCCTCACATTCTGCCCACCTCTCCTCACATTCTGCCCACCCTCCTCACACCCTGCCCACCTCTCCTCATATTCTGCCCACCTCTCCTCACATTCTGCCCACCTCTCCTCACATTCTGCCCACCTCTCCTCACACCCTGCCCACCTCTCCTCACATCTGCCCACCTCTCCTCACATTCTGCCCACCTCTCCTCACATTCTGCCCACCTCTCTCACATTCTGCCCACCTCTCCTCACATTCTGCCCACCTCTCCTCACACCCTGCCCACCTCTCCTCACATTCTGCCCACCTCTCCTCACATTCTGCCCACCTCTCCTCACACCCTGCCCACCTCTCCTCACATTCTGCCCACCTCTCCTCACATTCTGCCCACCTCTCCTCACACCCTGCCCACCTCTCCTCACATTCTGCCCACCTCTCCTCACATTCTGCCCACCTCTCCTCACATTCTGCCCACCTCTCCTCACACCCTGCCCACCTCTCCTCATATTCTGCCCACCTCTCCTCACACTCTGCCCACCTCTCCTCACATTCTGCCCACCTCTCCTCACATACTGCCCACCTCTCCTCACATTCTGCCCACCTCTCCTCACACCCTGCCCACCTCTCCTCACATTCTGCCCACCTCTCCTCACATTCTTCCCACCTCTCCTCACATTCTGCCCACCTCTCCTCACATTCTGCCCACCTCTCCTCACATTCTGCCCACCTCTCCTCACACCCTGCCCACCTCTCCTCACATTCTGCCCACCCTCCTCACACACTGCCCACCTCTCCTCACATTCTGCCCACCTCTCCTCACACACTGCCCACCTCTCCTCACATTCTGCCCACCTCTCTCACACCTGCCCACCTCTCCTCACATTCTGCCCACCTCTCCTCACACCCTGCCCACTCTCCTCACATTATGCCCACCTCTCCTCACATTCTGCCCACCTCTCCTCACACCCTGCCCACCTCTCCTCACATTCTGCCCACCTCTCCTCACACTCTGCCCACCTCCCTCCACACTGCCCACCTCCTCACTCCCTGCCCACCTCTCCTCACATTCTGCCCACCTCCTCACACCCCTCTCCTCACACTGCCACCTCTCTCACACTGCCCACCTCTCCTCATATTCTGCCCACCTCTCTCACACACTGCCCACCTCTCCTCACATTCTGCCCACCTCCTTCACACACTGTCACCTCTCCTCACACCCTGCCCACCTCTCCTCACATTCTGCCCACCTCCTCACACACTCCCCTCCCTCACACTGCCCACCTCTCTACACCCTGCTCCTCTCCTCACACCCTCCCTCTCCTCACACTGCCCACCTCTCCTCACACACTGCCCACCTCTCCTCACACCCTGCCCACCTCTCCTCACACCCTGCCCACCTCTCCTCACACCCTGCCCACCTCTCCTCACACACTGCCCACCTCTCCTCACACCCTGCCCACCTCTCCTCACACCCTGCCCACCTCTCCTCACACACTGCCCACCTCTCCTCACACACTGCCCACCTCTCCTCACACACTGCCCACCTCTCCTCACACACTGCCCACCTCTCCTCACACACTCCCCCCTCTCCTCACACACTGCCCACCTCTCCCTCTCCGATCCTCAGGTTTTATCGTACTCTTCCCCATAGCAATCATCACGTCTTCCTTCCTTCTCCACGTATTTACTCCTGGACTTGGTACAGGGGAACGGATAAGCACACGTGGAGGGTGAAGACCAGGATAACCATCGTCTTGGGTCACCTGGCGGCACCTCCCTCCAAATATATGACTTAATTAAGGTGTTTCCGGCAGAGTGCTTCTTGCCGCCGCCGCCGCCACCACTACCGCCACCGTCAGCACCACAACCACCACCACCGCCGCCAGCACCACACCACCACTACCACCACCGTCACCGCCAGCACCACAACCACCGCCACTATCACAACCGCCGCCACCACCACCGCCACCGCCGCCACCACCACAACCACCGCCACTACCACCTCCACAACCACAACCACCACCACCGCCACCGCCACCATCACCGCCGCCACCACCACAACCACCACCGTCACCGCCGCCACCGCCACAACCATCACACACTACCCCAGCTCCACACTATCCCAGCTCAACACTACCCCAGCTCCACACTACCCCAGCTCCACACTACCCCAGCTCCACACTACCCCAGCTCCATACTACCCCAGCTCTACACTACCCCAGCTCTACACTACCCCAGGTCTATACTACCCCAGCTCCACACTACCCCAGCTCCACTCTACCCCAGCTCCACACTACCCCATCTCCACACTACCTCAGCTCTACACTACCCCAGCTCCACGTACATAAGCTCCATACTACCCCAGCTTCACACTAACCCAGCTCCACACTATACCAGCTCCACACTACCCCAGCTTCACACTACCCAGCTCTACACTACCCCAGCTCAACACTACACCAGCTCAATACTACCCCATCTCCACACTACCCCAGCTTCACACTACCCCATCTCCACACTACCCCAGCTTCACACTACCCCAGCTCCACACTACCCCACCTACTCACACTACTCCCAGCTCCACACTACCCCAGCTTCACACTCACTCCCAGCTCCCCACACTACCCCAGCTCCACACTACCCCAGCTTCACACTACCCCAGCTCCACACTACCCCAGCTCCACACTACCCCAGCTTCACACTACCCCAGCTCCACACCACCATAATAACTAGCTATGAGTGAGGTGCCAGTAAATTCAGGATCAATGGCTGCCACACATTGACTCTGTCTGCCTGTCTCCTGCATGTCTGTCTCCGTGCCTGCCTATCTGTCTGGCTTCCTGCCTGTCTACCGTCCTGTATGCCCGTCTTCCTGCCTGTCTACCTTCCTGTCTGTCCGTCTCCCTGCCTATCTGTCTCCCTGTTTGTCTGTCTGCCTTCCTGTCTGTCTCTCTGCCTGTCTGTCTGTTTCTCTGTCTATCTCTCTGCCAGTCTGTTTGCCTGCCTGCCTCTCTGTCTCCCTGCCTGCTTCTCTGTATCCCTGCCTGCTTCTCTGTATCCCTGTCTGTATCCCTGCGTGCCTGTCCGTCTCCCTGCCTGCCTGTCCGTCTCCCTGCCTGCCTGTCCGTCTCCCTGCCTGCCTGTCCGTCTCCCTGCCTGCCTGTCCGTCTCCCTGCCTGCCTGTCCGTCTCCCTGCCTGCCTGTCCGTCTCCCTGCCTGCCTATCCGTCTCCCTGCCTGCCTGTCCGTCTCCCTGCCTGCCTGTCCGTCTCCCTGCCTGCCTGTCAGTCTCCCTGCCTGTCCGTCTCCCTGCCTACCTGTCCGTCTCCCTGCCTAACTGTCTGCCTGTCTGTCTGCCTGCCTGTCTGTCTCCCTGCCTACCTGTCTGCCGCGTCAGCAGTGGCACAGTCTACCACCACTGCTTCACCTCACCTGCTGTAGTATATAAGTCCCCTCTAAGCGGATGTGCTGTACTTTTATCAATCTTGATAAACTGAACATATCGACTCCAATCTGAGGGACTGATTACCTCAAACCCCTCCTCATCTTTCACCGTTCTTCTCTGTACTGGACTGAAGAAGCCAGTGGCTTCTTCAGTCCAGTACAGTCTCAGTTATCAACCTGTCGGTTTTTTAAACCATTTATACAAACTGTTGTTTATTATCTTTTGTCTTACTACTGCCTTCTTGTTTGTCTTGTTTACTGTCTTGTTTATTATTTTGTCTCGTTTATTTTGTTTACTGTTTTGTAGTGTGTCTTATTTATTGTTGTTTACTTTCTTGTCTTTCTTATTTTCCTGTTGTGTTGCCGTCTTAAATCATCTTCCTTAATGACTATTAAAGCCTCACTGAATTTCATGAGGTGTCTGTCAAGTCTCTGGTCCTACAGAACAATCTGACTCTTCAGGTCTGGGACCAATTCCTCGAGGATTCTCCAGGGGTAAATTATTATGTACCATTCTCGTTTACGTTCCAAGGAATACAGTTGAAGGGACTTCAAGCAATGCCATAGTTCAGATAGTTGATTGAGTATATAAGAGAAGTGAAAGTTCTCTGGACGTTGTCCAGGTGAGCAGCCTCGCCTACCCTGGATACAGGCATTAGTATAAAGCAATATTCCAGCACAGAGAGAACAAGTAAAGAGCATCACTGGCTCAGCATCTCTTGTCTTCATAGTCCTAAAGTAGTTATCAAGTCTAGCATTTACCTTGCATTAACAATGGCAATATTCTTGTGATCTCTGAATATGAGGTCTTGTAATGTCATTTTTCCCAGTCTTGCAGATGGGATTTTCACTCTATGGAATGATTTGACTTTGTCCTGTGTTCTGTCTTTATTTCCTCCATTCTTCCATGGCGGAGCACTGAAACTTATCCTCATTACACATTAAACTTTTACCTGAGGCCACTGCAAGACCTGAGTTACATGCGTCCTCGATGGACTCACCTCTCAGAAAGATTTTGTGATAAATAGTTTTGAAAACCGACAAGGTGAAGATTGAGACACTTATGCAACATATGGGAATATTTATTAAGGAAACGTGTCAGCACACTGTGGCTTCATCAGTCCAATACAGAGTAGAAATAGGTAAGGAGAGGAGGAGTTTGAGGTAATCAGTCCCTCAGCCTGGAATCGACGAGTTCAGTCCATCAATCGTCAGCAAAGGATGTTATGGTGGTATGATTCATGTCAGTCAATGTCGGATATAAGAATGAGATGAAGATTAAGACACATGTGCAACAGTTGGGTATCTTTATTGATGAAATCATACTGCAATGTCAGAAAGTTCATCTACTTGAAGAACTGGTTTAGATCTTGGGCGGCCATCATCCCAGCGGATCTTACCAGGTTTACAATTTATTTGGTCCAACTGTAACTGATGTTTTTCTTGTTGGAAATGAATATGTTGAAATCGTCCTCATAATTAATGGTGTTTGTGTGTGCCAAGGCACTGTGCATGCAGGTGTGTGCCAAGGCACTGTGCATGCAGCTCTGTACCTCAATTATGTTGTGGTCAGAGACTGCAGTCTTTGACATCCTTATATCCCGGACTAGATCCTCACTGTTCGTAAATACAAGGTCTAGGGTGGTTTTTAGTCTGGTCGGTTTAGCAATATGCTGGCTTAAGGTGAATTTATTGCAGTGGTTTAATAATTCTGTTGTGTGGGACTGTTCTTGCAAACTTGCTCTAGGGACTCTTTCTGCAATTAGTCTTCGCCAGAATCTTCCATTTAAAATATCTCAAAATGAAATCTTCAAACAAGAAGGATATTAGGGGATGGGGTTGATAAGTAATCAAGACAATGCTTGATTCCAATAACTGGTCCTTAAACAACTGGGATGTTATATCAGGTGGTTTGTACACAAGCACAACGACTAGTTCCTGGTTTTTAATTCTGTCAAAACCTTGACTACATCCTTAGTGACGTTCATTAGCTCAGTGCACATGAGCGAGTAACTTCTGTCAAAACCTTGACTACATCCTTAGTGACGTTCATTAGCTCAGTGCACATGAGCCAGTAACTCTTGTAACCTCCTTCAGGTACCCAAGGAAGGAGGAAACGCATTACTATAATACTGAAATTTAAAATAAAAGATATACACACTGTACTTTACTATAATAGCTAAAATTAAAAATTCTCAAACTGAAACTGAGGAACGTCAACACCTCCATATTTCCTGAAGTTAATTTGTTGCTACGACGAGAGGTCAAGTACTGTCACTGCGGTACTCTCACTATCATGGTCGTGAGGTCAAGTACTGTCACTGCGGTACTCTCACTATCATGGTCGTGAGGTCAAGTACTGTCACTGCGGTACTCTCACTATCATGGTCGTGAGGTCAAGTACTGTCACTGGTGTACTCTCACTATCATGGTCGTGAGGTCAAGTACTGTCACTGCGGTACTCTCACTATCATGGTCGTGAGGTCAAGTACTGTCACTGCGGTACTCTATCATGGTCGTGAGGTCAAGTACTGTCACTGCGGTACTCTATCATGGTCGTGAGGTCAAGTACTGTCACTGCGGTACTCTCTCACTTGTTATTCACTGGCTTATATATTTCAAGATTAATCAGCTCGTCTATAATTTGCATATACGTTAATACAAAAATAACCTTTTAAATCGTTACTTTTACTGTTTTACAGCGCATTTACTTCGATATTTTGAAGGTATCGGCAACTTTTCCACCGATACCATCAAAATCACCTGATACTTTGGTACACTCGTAATAAAAACACTCACCACGGTTACGTATCATCATTTGCGATACCTAAACAAACATGAAAATCACTTTGGTAGAAGACAGAAAAATTATAAGATATAAGCAAAGTCGTTACTGGGCAGTGGACAAGATGGCGGTCAATGTTGACAAGTTACACCTGCTTGTATATGGAGAGTGAACAACTCAATACGGACATTGTATACAAAACTCAAGAACACCAGAGTAATCTTGAAAAGAAGAGTCATTGTCACGACAGCCTGAAAAATGACGGTGAGGGGGTGGGGTGATGGGATAATGAGAATTTTTAAAGCAAGGTGAAATGGTGACACTATTCAAATCACTTGTGCTCTCTCGTTTAATGTTCATTGTTGATGGCTACTTTCAGGACAGATATCAGAGCTGGAACAGATACAGAGATAATTTATGGCCCATAGAGCCAATAAATCATTTAAATTACTGGGAATACCTCAGAATACTAAATATGTATTCACTGGAGCGGAGGAGAGAGAGATATGTGATAATATATACCTGGAAAGTACTTGATGGCCTTGTCTCAACTCTGCACACTGCCATAACAATATACTGGAGCGAGAAATTTGGGAGGAAATATAAGATAGATCCAATGAAAAGCAGGGGTGCTGTGGGAACAATAAGAAACACTGCTGGGACAAGTATCTCCACCAAGTGCCGGATCAATCAGGCTGTGATAGCTATGTGGGTCAACAGGCCGCCATCAGCAACAGCCTGACTGACCAAGCTTCAGACAAGTCTGGCCCAGGGCCGAGCTGTGGAATAGGGAAACTCCCAAAACCCGTCAAAGGTATATCAAAGGTAAAGGTGTCCAGTAACTGCTGGAAGTATTGGAGTATTAAGTTGAAGGTGTTCCTGATCTTAATGATCTTAATTAAGAAATTCTCTCATAATGGAGAAGAGTTTTTCAAAGAACTACAACTTTTGCTGTTCTCTCAGTCAAGGTGCCACAACTTATCGCTGCTGTTGCTAAAAGTGACAGCTGGGACGGGGGAAGGGGGCCAAGGGAAGGGAGAGAGGGAGGGATGGAAGCAGGGAGAGGGAGACATATACAGCATGGCATTAACGAAATAAAGTGAGTTGACCAAATGAATTCGCTGGCCCACAAATGGCTCCAACTTCACCCTGCTCACTATTTGTATATCTCATGACAACAAAAAGGCTTTAAAATGAGCCAAAGCAGGTAATATCTCTTAGCTTGTAAATAAAGTTACGAACCATTAACCTAACCTTGTAAACAACTGTGAGAGAGAGAGAGAGAGAGAGAGAGAGAGAGAGAGAGCACTGCTCCTGCCATTCACAGCTATATACAAACAATGATCTGATAAGTTGCAGCAAATGAATGAACCAACTTGTGCCCTGACTGCCAACACTCTCACTACCTGAAGTGGCGGGCGGTGAGTGCGTGTGGGAGAGGGGCGGAGAGTGCGTGGTGTGGGTGAGGGGGCGGAGAGTGCATGGTGTGGGAGCAGAGTGCGTGGTGTGGGTGAGGGAGCAGAGTGCGTGGTGTGGGTGAGGGAGCAGAGTGCGTGGTGTGGGTGAGGGAGCAGAGTGCGTGGTGTGGGTGAGGGAGCAGGGTGCATGGTGTGGGTGAGGGAGCAGAGAGTGCATGGTGTGGGTGAGGGAGCAGAGTGCGTGGTGTGGGTGAGGGAGTAGAGTGCGTGGTGTGGGTGAGGGAGCAGGGTGCGTGGTGTGGGTGAGGGAGCAGAGAGTGCATGGTGTGGGTGAGGGAGCAGAGTGCATGGTGTGGGTGAGGGAGCAGAGTGCGTGGTGTGGGTGAGGGAGCAGGGTGCGTGGTGTGGGTGAGGGAACAGAGAGTGCATGGTGTGGGTGAGGGAGCAGAGAGTGCATGGTGTGGGTGAGGGAGCAGAGTGCGTGGTGTGGGTGAGAGAGCAGAGTGCGTGGTGTGGGTGAGGGAGCAGAGAGTGCATGGTGTGGGTGAGGGAGTAGAGTGCGTGGTGTGGGTGAGGGAGCAGGGTGCGTGGTGTGGGTGAGGGAGCAGAGAGTGCATGGTGTGGGTGAGGGAGCAGAGAGTGCATGGTGTGGGTGAGGGAGCAGAGTGCGTGGTGTGGGTGAGGGAGCAGAGAGTACATGGTGTGGGTGAGGGAAGAAAGAGTGCATGGTGTGAGTGCTGGTGAGGGAGCAGAGTGCGTGGTGTGGGTGCTGGTGAGGGGGCGGAGGAGTCGTGGTGAGGGGGCGGAGGAGTCGTGGTGAGGGGGCGGAGGAGTTGTGGTGTGGGTGCTGGTGAGGTGGTGGAGGCGTGGTGTGGGTGCAGGTGAGGTGGTGGAGGCGTGGTGTGGGTGCTGATGAGGGGGCGGAGTCGTGGTGAGGGTGCTGATGAGGGGGCGGAGTCGTGGTGTGGGTGCTGGTGAGGGGGCGGAGGAGTCGTGGTGTGGGTGCTGGTGAGGAGGCGGAGGAGTCGTGGTGAGGGTGCTGTTGAGGGAGCTGAGGCGTGGTGTAGGTGCTGGTGAGGGGGCAGAGAGTGCGTGGTGTTATAACAATTAAAAATGGGGTATATCCAAGCGGGGAGATCAACGATAAGGCTTCTTACTTTATTTGGGTTCTTCTACACAGGCAGTGTGTTATGGCGGCCCACGCCCGGAGGGCCATGCCCGCGAGGGAGAGTGACAGAGTAAACGCTTGTTGTCTGAGTGACGTCGGCTGCCAGAGTGCGAATGAGGTAAGCGTGGTGCGAGCTGAGCTTGGTAGGCCTATAGATGGCAGCACCAGCGTAGCGCGAAATATGACCCCAACTGGGCACAGTGTGGGTGCTGGTGAGGGGGACGGAGGGGCATGGTGATGGATGTGGGTGAGGGGGAGGAGGCGTAGTGATGGGTGCAGGTGAAGGAGGCGGAGGGGTGTGGTGATGGGTGTTGGTGAGGGGGCGGAGGGGGCGTGATGGATGTGGGTGCGGCGGGAGAAGAGGCGTGATAGATGCTGATGAAGAGAGCGGAGGGGGCGTGGTGATGGGTGTGGATGAGGGGAGAAGGCGTGGTGATGGGTGTTGGTGATGGGTGTTGGTGAGGGGGCGTGATGGGTGAGGGTGCAGCGGGAGAAGAGGCGTGATGGATGCTGGTGAAGAGAGCCGTGGGGTGTGGTGATGGGTGTTGGTGAGGGGCGTGATGGGTGTGGGTTAAGGGGAAGTGGTGTGGTGATGGGTGCTGGTGAGGGGAGGGGTGTGATGGGTGCTGGTGAGGGGGACGGAGGGGCGTGATGGGTACAGGTAGGGGCAGACGGGGGCGTGATGATGGGTGCTGGTGAGGGAGACGGATGGGGTGTGATGGGTGTGGGTGCGGCGAGAGAAGAGGCGTGATGAGTGCTGGTGAAGGGGCCGGAAGGGGCGTGGTGATGGGTGTGGAAGAGGGGAGGTGTGGTGATGGGTGTGGAAGAGGGGAGGTGTGGTGATGGGTGTTGGTAAGGGGGCGTGGTGATGGGGGCTGGTGAGGGGGACGGAGGAGGGCGTGGTGATGGGTGCTGGTGAGAAGGGGAGGGGAATGGTGCCCTTCCTTCATGCATAAAAGACATACCAAATCTTTAACTGTCTTCAAGATTAAACTTGACTTCTTCCACAAATCAGCTGCTGATGAGGCTGGCTGTGGTGCACACCTGGAACAGCGTGCGGACACCAGCAAGAGCATAGTCAGTAAGTTCAGCAACCAGGAGGTCTGGTCTGGGACCGGGCCCCGGGGAAAGGGGCAATGACCTACGACAGAGGCTTCAGGTAAGCAATAAGATATGTCAAGTTCCCTCTTCAAGACAATTAGGCACCTTTTAACAGCTCCTAATTGAGAGGAGGCTCCTGAAAAACTTATTGTGTTAGCTATTATTGGTGCTATGACATGTCCACCTTTCACTGTATCGTCAACAATTTCTCACATTCTTACAGTGGGTCACTTAAGTTTGCAGATTTGAAACTAGTTACTCCAGTATTTTTAGGATGTAAAGTATGACATATCGTTCTCCCCGGCGCTCCAGAGCGAACACTTGAATGGGGGTTGTGGCGTTCCCAATAATTTAGATGCTTGGCTGAATTTATGTGGGCAGTAAAAGTTCTCTGTACATCCTCCAGACCTACAATTTCGCCTGCCTAAAACGGCTTTTAGTGTACAGCAGTGTTCCAGACTAGAGTATCTGAGGGCCTTAAATTTATGACAATAATTATTAGCTTGGCACCTGTGTCACTGTACTGGCAGCAGTCATTAGCATCGTGTTCCTTGACCGGAAGAACCTCCCACATGATTACCACCTGGGTTATCACTCCTCCCACATGATTACCACCTGGGTTATCACTCCTCCCACATGATTACCACCTTGGTTATCACTCCCACATGATTACCCCCCTGGGTTATCACTCCTCCCACATGATTACCACCTGGGTCATCACTCCTCCCACATGATTACCACCTGGGTTATCACTCCTCCCACATGATTACCACCTGGGTTATCACTCCTCCCACATGATTACCACCTGGGTTATCACTCCTCCCACATGATTACCACCTGGGTTATCACTCCTCCCATATGATTACCACCTGGGTTATCACTCCCACATGATTACCACCTGGGTCATCACTCCTCCCACATGATTACCACCTGGGTCATCACTCCTCCCACATGATTACCACCTGGGTCATCACTCCTCCCACATGATTACCACCTGGGTCATCACTCCTCCCACATGATTACCACCTGGGTCATCACTCCTCCCACATGATTACCACCTGGGTCATCACTCCTCCCACATGATTACCACCTGGGTCATCACTCCTCCCACATGATTACCACCTGGGTCATCACTCCTCCCACATGATTACAACCTGGGTTATCACTCCTCCCACATGATTACCACCTGGGTTATCACTCCTCCCACATGATTACCACCTGGGTCATCACTCCTCCCACATGATTACCACCTGGGTCATCACTCCTCCCACATGATTACCACCTGGGTCATCACTCCTCCCACATGATTACCACCTGGGTCATCACTCCTCCCACATGATTACCACCTGGGTCATCACTCCTCCCACATGATCACCACCTGAGAGAAGCAGGATGCGCAGACCGCACCTACTCTCACGCAGACTGCTGTCTGACATTCTAGTTACCGCTTACACAAAATACGATTCAAGAGAAAACAAGACATATTGTGACATCTTCACAGTCAAGACGTCATTCTGGAAGGGGAGTTACAATAGTACTTACCGAGTGAATGACTGTCCGTTAAACCCAACAACAGATCCCCTGTGTTCTTCACTTGTTAACACTCACCTGGGGAAGAAAACATTAAGGTTAGTTTCTGTACAGAGAGGGATACGAGTGCCACATAGCAACACTGGCACCTTGGAAGAGTACCAGTGCCTCATCCCAACACTACCATTGCTGCCACAATTTGCTCTCCTTGATAGCTGAGTTACTGATAATACATAGCTGTAACTAGTACTGAAAGACTAGCTAAGCTTTAATGTTTATTAGAGAACGGGAGCAGTGTCCGGCAGCGTCTACCTGTTACAACGTCCTTAGGCACTGGAGAGGAAAAGGAGTGCGCACGCGCATGTGATGTAACCAACCTACAAACAATACATAACAATACAAATACATAACAATACAAATAAACATGGACATAATAATGGCAGAATAACAAGACTGCTGATAATATGACCGTGGAGTATGAGTTCCTTACACCAACACTAGCACCTCGGAGAATCCATGCCAGAGTAACAGTACTTGTGTCTTTGAGAGGTGGAGCACGAGACTCAGTACCAGAACCACTGCATTACAGAACTTATATAAGAGCACTAGAACTACTTCCTTAAGGAGCTTATGTGAGAGTTTCACACCCATTATACTGAAGAGCTGACATAAAAGAAGTCGCGCCAGTACCTTAAACTCACAGGAGAGGAGCAGCAGCAGCAGCAGCAGCAGCAGCAGTAGTAGCAGCAGCAGCAGCTCCCAGGTACTGAGACATCACCTACATGATACACTCATACACTATACGAGAGGACACGACGCCCTGGACATGTAAGGGGAAGTAGCAGCAGGAAGGAGGGACAGCCAACAAGTGATTGATGATGCAGTGCAAGGTCAGAAGGCAAAAAGAGAAAAGGAAGTGGGATAAGAAGTAATAAACAAGGTTAGAAAGAAGAAATAAACCAGATTAGAAAGGAGAGAGCAGAGAAACAAGAGGTAAACAGGTAGGAAAAGGATGTAGATAACGTAGAAAGTGATGTTGGGATGTTGACAAGTCTAAAGAAGAAAACATATATATGTGTGTATATATATATATATATATATATATATATATATATATATATATATATATATATATATATATATGTGTGTGTGTGTGTGTGTGTTTGTTGGTGTGTTTTTGTGTTGTATGTATGTGTGTGTGTGTGTGTGTAAGCCTGTGTCCGCCGTCGATGGTGTGTAGTTTCTCCACGCTATTTGTGGTTGCAGGGTTGCATCGATTCATAGCTCCTGGCCCCGCCTCTTCACTGATTGCTACTAGGTCCTCTCTCTCCTGCTCCATGAGCTTTATCAAACCTAGTCTTAAAACTATGTATGGTTCCTGCCTCCACTACGTCGCTTTCTAGACTATTCCACTTCCTGACAATTCTATGACTGAAGAAATACTTCCTAACATCCCTTTGACTCATAGGAGTCTTCAACTTCCAATTGTGACCCCTTGTTTCTGTGTCCCCTCTCTGGAACATCTTGTCTCTGTAAACCTTATCTATTCCCCACAGTATTTTATATGTCGTTATCATGTCTCCCCTAACCCTCCTATCCTCCAGTGTCGTCAGGCCGATTTCCCTTAACCTTTCTTCGTAGGACAATCCCCTTAGCTCTGGAACTAGTCTTGTTGCAAACCTTTGCACTTTCTCTAATTTCCTGACGTGTTTGACCAGGTGTGGGTTCCAAACTGGTGCTGCATACTCCAGTATGGGCCTGACGTATATGGTGTACAGAGTCTTGAATGATTCCTTAGTGAGGTATTGGAACTCTATTCTTAGGTTTGCCAGACGCCCGTATGCTGCAGCAGTTATCTGATTGATGTGTGCCTCAGGAGATGTGCTCGGTATTATACTCACCCCAAGATCTTTTTCCTTGAGTGAGGTTTGCAGTCTTTGGCCACCTAGACTATACTCTGTCTGTGGTGTTCTTTGCCCTTCCCCGATCTTCATGACTTTACATTTGGCAGGGTTAAATTCAAGGAGCCAGTTACTGGACCAGGCTTGTAGCCTGTCCAGGTCTCTTTGTAGTCCTGCCTGATCCTCGACTGATTTAATTCTTCTCATTAACTTCACATCATCTGCAAACAGGGACACTTCTGAGTCTATCCCTTCTGTTATGTCATTTACATATACCAAAAACAGTACAGGTCCTAGGACTGACCCTTGTGAAACCCCACTCGTCACAGGTGCCCACTCTGACACCTCGTCACGTACCATGACTCGTTGTTGCCTCCCTCTCAGATATTCTCTGATCCATTGCAGTGCCTTTCCTGTTACGTGTGCCTGATCCTCTAGCTTTTGCATTAACCTCTTGTGAGGAACTGTGTCGAACGCCTTCTTGCAGTCCAAGAAAATGCAGTCTATCCACCCCTCTCTCTCGTGTCTTACTTCTGTTACCTTGTCATAAAACTCCAGTAGGTTTGTGACACAGGATTTTCCTTCCCTGAAACCGTGCTGGTTGTCGTTTATAAGCTTGTGTCTTTCTAGATGCTCCACCACTCTCCTCCTGATGATCTTCTCCATGACTTTGCATACTATACACGTCAGTGACACAGGTCTGTAGTTTAATGCCTCGTGTCTGTCTCCTTTCTTAAAAATTGGGACTACATTTGCCATCTTCCACGCCTGTGTGTGTGTGTGTGCGTGTACTCACCTATTTGTGTGTGTGTGTGTACTCACCTTTTCAGGGGTCGAGTAATAGCTCCTGGCCCCGCCTCTTCACTGGCAGCTACTAGGTCACTCTTCCCGTTCCATGAGCTTTATCATATCTCTTCTTAAAGCTATGAATGGAACCTGCCTCCACTACATCACTTCCCAGACTATTACACTTCCCGACAACTCTGTGACTGAAGAAATACTTCCTAACATCCCTGTGATTCATCTGAGTCTTCAACTTCCAACTGTGTCCCCTTGTTGCTGTGTCCCATCTCTGGAACATCCTGTCTCTGTCCACCTTGTCGATTCCTCTCAGTATTTTGTATGTCGTTATCATATCATCCCTATCTCTCCTGTCTTCCAGTGTGTTCTCCATGTGTGTACTCACCTATTTGTGGTTGCAGGGGTCGTGTATGTGTGTTTGTGTGCGCGCGCGTCTGTGTGTGCGCGTGCGTGTGTGTGTGGGGGGGGGAGGGGGATGGAGACAAGAGGTATAGATAGAGAAACTGGGGATGAAAGGAAAACAAAAACAGGAAAAGAAAGTAAGAAGACGTACGAGTCAGCTTTACAGAGGCTTTGAAAGTTGAGTTTAGCCTTGAGCACCTGCAGGGGCTTCTGAGTGTTTACCCATGACCTCTACGAACACGTGGCTCTTCACACGCCACCACCTACACACTACACTCCAGTAAATCAGCAAATGTTGCCACTGTAGTCACTCCTGAGTGTCTTCTTGGCTCATGCTTTTTCTTATAATGTAATATGATATGTATATAACGTTAAAGCAACCCATTACAAACACTGTCTTTGTCTCAGAGTGATAAGAACATAAGAACATGCCTCGCATGGGCCTACTGGCCCTTTCGAAGCAGTGCCAATTCACCCACCGGCTTAAGCCAATGCCTTAAGGTAGTCAGGTCAGTCACATTCACTAAGGAAGAAGCACGGCAACTGACCTAGTAGCACAAGCTAGTCAGGTCCAACTCACACCCACCCACATTGATAGAAAAGACATTTATAGAACTGGAAAATGATGGGAGCAAATATCTTACTAAGTTACAAGAGTACATATGTGATCCAAGAGCAAACTTAAGAGTCGGGGTTATGAGCCAAGAATCCACTCTCACAGCCAGAAATCATTGAGTGCACTCTCACCGGTGAGTGCACTCTCACTGGTGAGTGCACTCTCACCGGTGAGTGCACTCTCACTGGTGAGTGCACTCTCACCGGTGAGTGCACTCTCACAGTTTCCCCTCACTGTTGTCCCACAAGATCGCATAATGCAAATTATGGGTTGACAGAAGACAGAAATTGGTGTTAGTAGAGAAAGTAAGGGTATAAGACAATGCTCAGGGAAAGTAAGGGTATAAGACAATGCTCAGGGAAAGTAAGGGTACAAGACAATGCTCAGGGAAAGTAAGGGTACAAGACAATGATCAGGGAAACTAAGGGTATAAGACAATGCTCAGGGAAAGTAAGGGTACAAGACAATGCTCAGGGAAAGTAAGGGTACAAGACAATGCTCAGGGAAAGTAAGGGTACAAGACAATGCTCAGGGAAAGTAAGGGTACAAGACAATGCTCAGGGAAAGTAAGGGTACAAGACAATGCTCAGGGAAAGTAAGGGTACAAGACAATGCTCAGGGAAAGTAAGGGTACAAGACAATGCTCAGGGAAAGTAAGGGTACAAGACAATGCTCAGGGAAAGTAAGGGTACAAGACAATGCTCAGGGAAAGTAAGGGTACAAGACAATGCTCAGGGAAAGTAAGGGTATAAGACAATGCTCAGGGAAAGTAAGGGTATAAGACAATGCTCAGGGAAAGTAAGGGTATAAGACAATGCTCAGGGAAAGTAAGGGTACAAGACAATGCTCAGGGAAAGTAAGGGTATAAGACAATGCTCAGGGAAAGTAAGGGTATAAGACAATGCTCAGGGAAAGTAAGGGTATAAGACAATGCTCAGGGAAAGTAAGGGTACAAGACAATGCTCAGGGAAAGTAAGGGTACAAGACAATGCTCAGGGAAAGTAAGGGTATAAGACAATGCTCAAGGAAAGTAAGGGTATAAGACAATGCTCAGGGAAAGTAAGGGTATAAGACAATGCTCAGGGAAAGTAAGGGTATAAGACAATGCTCAGGGAAAGTAAGGGTATAAGACAATGCTCAGGGAAAGTAAGGGTATAAGACAATGCTCAGGGAAAGTAAGGGTATAAGACAATGCCTCAAGGAAAAAAGAATGATAAAAAAAAAAGTTGTCTCCATTGAGGCAAAAATATAAACAAATCTGAGAAAGTTCAGGTAAGAATGATGAGTATTGTTGAAAATGTTTAAAAAATCCAGACAACCAGGCTGTGGTTCGTACATCAGTTTGCGTACGGCCGGCAGTAACAGCCTGGTTGATCAGACCCTGATTCCACCATGAGGCCTGATCTCCGAAACCCTGTCCAGGAAAGTTGAAGATTACGACACATGTGCAACAGCTGGGTATCTTTACACTTGGAGTTCACCTCCAAGGAGCTGAACTCTTCTCCAGGCTGAGGGACTCACCACATCAAATACTTTTTCTCCAAGGATAATGGACTGATTACATCATCTTTATTTCATTACTACTACTCCCTCTGCATTTGACTGGAGAAGCCTACTGTGTAGCTGAAACGTTTCCTCAATCTTCCTTAATCTTCAATAATAATGAGGTGTGGCAAGAAGTGACACTTGACATAAACAACGTAGTGAGGCGCATGTGAGGAGAGAAACACCACTGTATAAACAGTGGAGGTGACGCGTCAAAACTATTCACCAACAATTGTTAGATATAGGAGAGAGAGGCAGCAGGCCACCCCCTCCTGCCGGCCACCCCCTCCGGCCACCGGCTGCCGGCCACCCCCTCCGGCCACCGGCTGCCGGCCACCCCCTCCAGCCACCGGCTGCCGGCCACCCCCTCCAGCCACCGGCTGCCGGCCACCCCCTCCTGCCACCGGCAGCAGGCCACCCCCTCCAGCCACCGGCTGCCGGCCACCCCCTCCTGCCACCGGCTGCCGGCCACCCCCTCCTGCCACCGGCAGCAGGCCACCCCCTCCAGCCACCGGCTGCCGGCCACCCCCTCCAGCCACCGGCTGCCGGCCACCCCCTCCTGCCACCGGCTGCCGGCCACCCCCTCCAGCCACCGGCTGCCGGCCACCCCCTCCAGCCACCGGCTGCCGGCCACCCCCTCCAGCCACCGGCTGCCGGCCACCCCCTCCTGCCACCGGCTGCCGGCCACCCCCTCCAGCCACCGGCTGCCGGCCACCCCTCCGGCCACCGGCTGCCGGCCACCCTCCTGCCACCGGCTGCCGGCCACCTCCAGCCACCGGCTGCGGCCACCCTCCGCCACCGGCTGCCGGCCACCTCCTGCCACCGGCTGCCGGCCACCCCCTCCAGCCACCGGCTGCCGGCCACCCCCTCCTGCCACCGGCTGCCTAACATACACACAACAAGGAAGGAGGGCAGCCAACATGAAAGGAGGAAATGGTAACTAGCAGGTGAATGGAGATATTAAGACTGCAGTACGTACAGGGAGATGCAGAAAATGTGGAAAAGGCAGTGAAAAAAAATATAGTCAAAGGGACAAGCAAGGAAAAAAGTTACAAAAATAATAGAGGTTGATAGGTCATTTAAACGGTAGGAACTAGGCTATAAAAAGGTTAACAGGAGTACCTGTTACAAGCAAATTTGGTAAATTTGCTGAACATGTCTGGTATCCTATTTTCATTAATAAGATACACTGATAAGTCACATTGTAAAGTCTATTCCCATATTCCCCAGTATTTTGCATTACGCTGATCATCATGTGCGTGTCTGCCAAACTGTCAGCAGTACTTGTAACCAAGCACAAGACTGTCAGCAGTACTTGTAACCAAGCACAAGACTGTCAGCAGTACTTGTAACCAAGCACAAGACTGTCAGCAGTACTTGTAACCAAGCACAAGACTGTCAGCAGTACTTGTAACCAAGCCCAAGACTGTCAGCAGTACTTGTAACCAAGCCCAAGACTGTCAGCAGTACTTGTAACCAAGCACAAGACTGTCAGCAGTACTTGTAACCAAGCACAAGACTGTCAGCAGTACTTGTAACCAAGCCCAAGACTGTCAGCAGTACTTGTAACCAAGCACAAGACTGTCAGCAGTACTTGTAACCAAGCACAAGACTGTCAGCAGTACTTGTAACCAAGCACAAGACTGTCAGCAGTACTTGTAACCAAGCACAAGACTGTCAGCAGTACTTGTAACCAATCACAAGACTGTCAGCAGTACTTGTGACCAAGCACAAGACTGTCAGCAGTACTTGTGACCAAGCACAAGACTGTCAGCAGTACTTGTGACCAAGCACAAGACTGTCAGCAGTACTTGTAACCAATCACAAGACTGTCAGCAGTACTTGTAACCAAGCACAAGACTGTCAGCAGTACTTGTAACCAAGCACAAGACTGTCAGCAGTACTTGTAACCAAGCACAAGACTGTCAGCAGTACTTGTAACCAAGCACAAGACTGTCAGCAGTACTTGTAACCAAGCACAAGACTGTCAGAAGTACTTGTAACCAAGCACAAGACTGTCAGCAGTACTTGTAACCAATCACAAGACTGTCAGCAGTACTTGTAACCAAGCACAAGACTGTCAGCAGTACTTGTAACCAAGCACAAGACTGTCAGCAGTACTTGTAACCAAGCACAAGACTGTCAGCAGTACTTGTAACCAAGCACAAGACTGTCAGCAGTACTTGTAACCAAGCCCAAGACTGTCAGCAGTACTTGTAACCAAGCCCAAGACTGTCAGCAGTACTTGTAACCAAGCCCAAGACTGTCAGCAGTACTTGTCCAGCCAAGACTGTCAAGTACTTAACCAAGCAAGACTGTCAGCAGTACTTGTAACCAAGCACAAGACTGTCAGCAGTACTTGTAACCAAGCACAAGACTGTCAGCAGTACTTGTAACCAAGCACAAGACTGTCAGCAGTACTTGTAACCAAGCACAAGACTGTCAGCAGTACTTGTAACCAAGCACAAGACTGTCAGCAGTACTTGTAACCAAGCACAAGACTGTCAGCAGTACTTGTAACCAAGCACAAGACTGTCAGCAGTACTTGTAACCAAGCACAAGACTGTCAGCAGTACTTGTAACCAAGCACAAGACTGTCAGCAGTACTTGTAACCAAGCACAAGACTGTCAGCAGTACTTGTAACCAAGCACAAGACTGTCAGCAGTACTTGTAACCAAGCACAACTGCAGAGACATGTCAGCAGTACTTGTAACCAAGCACAAGACTGTCAGCAGTACTTGTAACCAAGCCCAAGACTGTCAGCAGTACTTGTAACCAAGCACAAGACTGTCAGCAGTACTTGTAACCAAGCCCAAGACTGTCAGCAGTACTTGTAACCAAGCCCCAAGACTGTCCCGCTGTAACTTCTGTAACCAAGCACAAGACTGTCAGCAGTACTTGTAACCAAGCACAAGACTGTCAGCAGTACTTGTAACCAAGCACAAGACTGTCAGCAGTACTTGTAACCAAGCACAAGACTGTCAGCAGTACTTGTAACAAGCACAAGACTGTCAGCAGTACTTGTAACCAAGCACAAGAGACTGTCACAAGACTGTCAGCAGTACTTGTAACCAAGCACAAGACTGTCAACAGTACTTGTAACCAAGCACAAGACTGTCAGCAGTACTTGTAACCAAGCACAAGACTGTCAGCAGTACTTGTAACCAAGCACAAGACTGTCAGCAGTACTTGTAAACAAGCACAAGACTGTCAGCAGTACTTGTAACCAAGCACAAGACTGTCAACAGTACTTGTAACCAAGCACAAGACTGTCAGCAGTACTTGTAACCAAGCACAAGACTGTCAGCAGTACTTGTAACCAAGCACAAGACTGTCAGCAGTACTTGTAACCAAGCATCAAGACTGTCAGCAAGTACTTGTAACCAAGCACAAGACTGTCAGCAGTACTTGTAACCAAGCACAAGACTGTCAGCAGTACTTGTAACCAAGCACAAGACTGTCAGCAGTACTTGTAACCAAGCCAAGACTGTCAGCAGTACTTGTAACCAAGCACAAGACTGTCAGCAGTACTTGTAACCAAGCACAAGACTGTCAGCAGTACTTGTAACCAAGCACAAGACTGTCAGCAGTACTTGTAACCAAGCACAAGACTGTCAGCAGTACTTGTAACCAAGCACAAGACTGTCAGCAGTACTTGTAACCAAGCACAAGACTGTCAGCAGTACTTGTAACCAAGCACAAGACTGTCAGCAGTACTTGTAACCAAGCACAAGACTGTCAGCAGTACTTGTAACCAAGCACAAGACTGTCAGCAGTACTTGTAACCAAGCACAAGACTGTCAGCAGTACTTAACAGCCAAGACTGTCAGCAGTACTTGTAACCAAGCACAAGACTGTCAGCAGTACTTGTAACCAAGCACAAGACTGTCAGCAGTACTTGTAACAACACAAGCTGTCAGACTTGACCAAGCACAAGACTGTCAGCAGTACTTGTAACCAAGCACAAGACTGTCAGCAGTACTTGTAACCAAGCACAAGACTGTCAGCAGTACTTGTAACCAAGCACAAGACTGTCAGCAGTACTTGTAACCAAGCACAAGACTGTCAGCAGTACTTGTAACCAATAGTCTTACAAGACAATGTCAGCAGTACTTGTAACCAAGCACAAGACTGTCAGCAGTACTTGTAACCAAGCACACAGACTGTCAGCAGTACTTGTAACCAAGCACAAGACTGTCAGCAGTACTTGTAACCAAGCACAAGACTGTCAGCAGTACTTGTAACCAAGCACAAGACTGTCAGCAGTACTTGTAACCAAGCACAAGACTGTCAGCAGTACTTGTAACCAAGCACAAGACTGTCAGCAGTACTTGTGACCAAGCACAAGACTGTCAGCAGTACTTGTAACCAAGCACAAGACTGTCAGCAGTACTTGTAAACAAGCACAAGACTGTCTACCACAATATCAGCCAGGTTGTTCACACTGCAAGTTTGCTCTGTGAACAAGTTTATCTAAGTTCATGTTTACACTCTCAGGTCTAAAAGTATAAGCAAGTTCCAATGTAACCCTGGTGCAGTGTGTGGTGGATCTGGTGATACTTAAATGCTATCACTCCAACTTTCCCCGACACTCCAGCCTCCCCCTCCAACCATGCTGCCTAGTGCGCAACCCACACAACCACTAATGTGCAACCCACACAACCACTAATGGAAACTGTACCTTTAAGGTTAGAAATTATTTCAACTTGATATCAAGACAGATACGTTTTCAGTACGTTTCAGGTACATTTGGTACATTTCGTCTGCTAATCCTGGAGTGAGTGTATTTCAGTGCCATCTAGGTACCATCTTTCGTACTTCCTATGTTCGCCTGGTAACCCCGGAGTCTTTCTTTTCTTCTCTTTCCATCATTCTTCATGGCTAGAGTGAGTGAGGGTAACCACATCACTTACACTCTCTTGACAATCTTATTGTCCTCTGTGATCCTTTGGACCTGCCTAGTATGGGCCAGTAGGCCTGTTGCAGTGTTCCTCCTTTCTTATGTTCTTATGTATCATAATTCTATATGCACTTGATTATTGGCTTGTGATATAGTTTTACCAGCACTGGCCTAACTTTGACCGTCGAGTAATTATAACTATCACTGTGGTCCTCAGCAGTGCAATTATAAATATAAATGGTAAGTTATGGTGCTCACTCACGAAGCAACTCAGCATTTATCTTGACACTTGGAATTAAAAAAGGCAGGGAAATTATAACTGAGCTAACCATACCACGTGTCGTTACGAGTTATAATTGAGATCTTTCTCTCTTGTGTATAATAACTCTCGATCACCTGACCCCTGAAAGACCTACTTATTATTATTAGCATTATTAGTATTATTATTACATTCATGAGGAAGAACTAAATCTGTAGGGGTCATGCAGCCCCTGGGGGGAATGGAAGGCAGTCAGACTTGATTCAAGAGCCCCTCCCCAGCATCAAGGAACTTCCCTTGAAGGGGAAAAACCTAGTTAATGCCCAACGTGAAGGGTTGGGTTACAAGCTTTGCTTAACTCACTAAGTCGCAGTGTGTTCACGCAACAGTGCTCTGAGCAATGGCTAAGTTTGCCTCAGCATCATGTCTGCCTCAGCATCATGTCTGCCACAGTATCACGTCTGCCTCAGCATCATGTCTGCCTCAGCATCACGTCTGCCTCAGCATCACGTCTGCCTCAGCATCATGTCTGCCTCAGCATCACGTCTGCCTCAGCATCACGTCTGCCTCAGCATCATGTCTGCCTCAGCATCACGTCTGCCTCAGCATCACGTCTGCCTCAGCATCACGTCTGCCTCAGCATCCCATCTTGGTGTTGCTCAGTAAAGACTCTGAGGATCCCTACCATTAGCTCTGAAGATCCAGTCAGCATCATTAATCTTTTACATACGGTGTTCCAATAAAGGTATGTAATTTTTAACATATCTGAACCTATCTCCTTTTATTTATATTATTAATTACTTCGGTTTTCATTTTCATAACTCGGAACACTTGTGATATTGTCTTGACAAACACACTCGGCTCCTCCAACAACCAATCCCTCTCCAACACAACCCTCCAAACATCACCTTATCACCCTCTCCCTCCCTCCAGCGTCATTGACCTCAACCACACTCATGATGTCCCTCCTCTCCCCTACCTCCCCAGTTCTCTCCTACCAACCTTACCCACACCCACTTTACCTTTGGTATACCTTTGATGAGCTCTGAGTTTTCTATTCCCGAAGCCTGGCCATGGGCCAGGCTCATCTGGTGTTTACCTCGTCAACCAGACTGTTGCTGCTGGTGGCTCGCTGCCACACATATCCACCACAGCTTGGTTGATCTGGCATCTGGTGAAGATATTTGTCCAGTTTCCTCTAGCAGTGTTTCTGATATTTTCTGGTAAGATGTTGAATAATCTGAGGCCACGCATCTTGATACAGTGCTCCCTTACTGTATCCACCGCACCTCCAAAGATAAATTTGTTCCAGAACTCCTTAAAATGGAACAGCCAGGAAAAAAAATACGACAGTTATTAAAAGGCACAAGAGTCAAAGCATAAATAGCGCGAACTAAAAGAACTCATATGTAACAAAAGCCCAGACATCATAGCCATTATGGAGACAAAACTCCCAGGACTAACACGATGCCATCTTTCATCCCTGGTTCAAAGTGTTGAAAGTGTGTCCAGGAGGAATGACATGAAAACAAATAACACAACACAATAGTAATACACACAACACAGCAGTAATACACACAACACATCAGTAATACACAAAACAGTAGCAATACACACAACACAGCAGTAATACACACAACACAGCAGTAATACACAAAACAGTAGCAATACACACAACACAGTAGTAATACACACAACACAGAAGTAATACACACAACACAGTAGTAATACACACAACACAGCAGTAATACACACAACACAGTAGTGTACGGGTTGTACTTATAACGGCTGCACCAACGGCTGTTCACGTGATTTCCAACCTCTGCCCATGTGATCTGGCATCAGCCAATCATAGGCCTGCCTTTTGAATGCCTCAGTGCCGGGCAGCCTAGTAGATCAGTATCATCCGGGGTAGGCATACGAGACGGACACAGGCATAGGCTCTCAGCTCCCATATTTCCAACGCCTCATTAAACGCTACCAAAACCCAAGCTCATCGTCTGTTATATTACCAAATCTATGAAAAGAACCCCACAACACAAATGGTGACAGCTCGTGGGCCTAGATTTTGTGTAATCTGTGCAGATTTAACAAGTAGAGGAAGAGCCGGTGTGACTGCCTGAGCGTCTCCCAGACCGCTCATACCAACCGTTAACCCACAACTTCCCTCATCGGTGTCGTCATCCAAGACTCTTCTGAAGCAGTGTCTTTCCCGCCTTTTTGGCTTTAATTGCAAGTAAAAACCCCAAGATTGATCTGGGTTTTTCAATTTTAAAAAAACAAAAGCCCGTTTTTGGGGGAAAAATGCCAACCTGCAGTCATCCAGTCTGTCTCTTTTCATCCCTCCTGCATCTCATTGCTGTGTGCAGGTAAACATTCAGGTTCACAGTCCTAAGAGCTAAGCCGCTTTTCAGGGGAAAAAAAGATATACAAGTAAGCCAGTCGTTCTTCAGCAAGCCAGTTCCCCC
Source organism: Cherax destructor (assembly GCA_009830355.1). Classification (NCBI taxonomy): domain Eukaryota; kingdom Metazoa; phylum Arthropoda; class Malacostraca; order Decapoda; family Parastacidae; genus Cherax; species Cherax destructor. The sequence goes on from WNWK01009529.1 coordinate 75,654, forward strand.
CAGTATTGTCTCCAATCGCTCTGTGCCGTTGGGCGCTTGTCAGAGTGATTTCCCCTTCCTGTGGCAAGTCAAAAACCACCTGGGGTTTTCCCCAGGCCGGGGGAATTTTTTTTACTGGCCGGGCCCCCTGACGTCATCGCCCACCGCCAGCCAGTCGGCAGCAGTGACGTCATCCATGCCGCGCCCTCACCACCCGCGCGGGATAAACAAAGATAAACCCGTCCACTATTTTCCACCCGCATTTTGGGGGTATTTCTACCCTATCTGGGGTAAACTTTTTTCTGGCTCACATAGCAAGTCGGGGTGTCTTCCTTCATCCCAGAGCGCCCAAATGCTTTGGGGGGAGTTCTTGGAAAACGCATTTCTCCAAATCT